>JANVCC010000035.1:42577044-42612912 GCA_025345505.1 Todiramphus chloris collaris
GGGGGGGGGGGGGGGGGTGTTTTGTTTTAGTGCAGCTTAATCTATAGGGGCCGTCTTTAAAAAGCCAAATAGAGCATTTGCCCTGCTGTGCAAATTAGCCATATGGTGAAGTGTAATATCCCGCTGACCCTCATTACCGTGCCCTATGAAAAGCTCTCCCCTTTTCACAGGCGAACATATTAAAGTGGCCTTTTCAGCATTTTCTTCCATATAAAACTGTCTTCACTCCTGTGGCCAAGCAGTTAAAAGGGAACTCCAGCTGCAGCCGGGAGGGGGAAATTAAAGGCTTTACCCTCCTCTAAATGGAAAATAGATATTGCTTCCTATAGCCAGGACTGGGAACAATGGTGCGCCGCCGGCTCCGGCACTGGGACTGGGGGGGGCGAGTGGATAATGGCCTTATTTTCTGGGAGGAAGGAGCTCGGCTCCTTTGAGAGAGGAGGTGTTGGGTGTCTACCTTGCAGGAAGGGGGATAACGGGGGAAAGCTTACCTATTTTCCTCTGTACTTAACTATTTCATGCTCAAGCTGGTGGGAAGCAGTGAGAAACTGTGCCAGGACCTGCTGCAGGACCCTGGTAAAGGGTCTAGAGCACCAGTGTGGTGAGGAGCGGCTGAGGGATCTGGGCTTGTTCAACCTGGAGCAAAGGAGGCTCAGGGGAGACCTTCTGGCTCTCACCAGCTGACAGGATCAACCTGATGGACTCAGGCTCTGCTCCCAAGGAACAAGCACCAGGACGAGAGGAACCGGCCTCAAATTGCCCCAGGGGAGGTTTAGGTTGGAGCTGAGGAACAATTTCTTCCCCTTGAGGGTTGTCCAGGGCTGTCCCAGGCTGCCCAGGGCAGTGGTGGAGTCCCCGTGATCCCTGGAGGGGTTTGAAAGCCGTGGAGCTGTGGTGCTGAGGGCCATGGGTCAGTGGTGCCTTGGCAGTGCTGGGTTAGCACTTGGACTCGATGATCTTAAAAGTCTCTTCCAACCAAAATGATTCTAGGACTCCCAAGTTTTCTGTAGGACAAACAGTGTTTCTTTGGCCACTTTGCATCAGAGCTGAAGAAAAGCCACGTGCATTTTCACCCTGTAGAGAACTGGCTTGAAAAACCAGATACCTCTTGGGCCCAGAACTGAAGCTTTGCTCGCTTCTTGCTTTCACTTTGTACATTTTCATTGCTTTCAACTTTGCCTTCAACAATGAAGGCACCAAACCAGTGATCAGTGAAAGGAAAGGACGTGGTAGAGCTCCTAAGGACCCTTCTGGGTTAGCTTTCCATTCCTGTGGATCTCACTGGGTCTCGGGTAGAGTTTCTTTCATTGGACTAGTTCATGACCTTGGTGCTACACGAGATGTGGAGCACTCCATTCCTTTGGGATGGCCTTTGGTTGTGCTCCTTGACCTTCTTCCACCTTGTTAGGTACCAGTTTATTTCTTTTTTAAGAGCTTGAGCACTAGTCCATTAAGTCAGGTGTTTCCACCCAGTGCACCGTTGTTGGATAGGAGCCTTGAAGCATCTGACATGGGAACTTCACTTGGAAACTTGGGATTTAATGACTTTGAGAGGAAATGGGTTATGGTCTTCCACCTGGGGTGCAGGTTGAACTCAGGGCTGGGTGGAGCAGAGAGCAGAATTCTGCCTAGGCTGGGCTGAGCTGGTAGAAAGGAGATGGCTCCACGTGTGAGCCCACAGCCCTTTTGTTTGTGGGAGGAGATGCACAGCGCACTGAGATACTGACCTTTCCTGTCCTGGCAGGGGGGTTGGACTTGACGATCACCAGAGGTTCCTTCCAACCCTTACCAGTCTACGATTTGATGACCAGCAAAGCAGCAGAGAAAATCAAACCTAGCCAGCACAGCGGGGAGATCTCCAGTCAGAGCTGGCTCTAGTGGGAGGTGTCGCTGCCCGTGGTGGGTACCAGAGGATTGTCAAGCTCCCTTCCAACCCAAACCTGTGATGCTAGGACAAGGTGGGGCCGTGACCGTTCTCCGACGGCGTGCGGCTCCGCCGACCTCGCGGGGAGAGGCTCCCCCCCACCCTTCTCTCTTCCACCCACCTCCCAAAACCCCACGCAATTTTCTGGTTGGCTTTATCTTTTTGTTGCCGGTATCGAGCAGTGTTTATAGTCAACAAGCTGGGCTGAGGGAGGAGCCTCCTTTTTTTGATCCTGATTCAGCAGAGCCTCTTGCACTCTCCGTGCTGAGCACCTGCAGCCCTACCCGGCTGCCTCCCTGGTCTTGTTTGGGATTATTTATCTTTGTTTATTTTTATTTTTATTTATTTATTGATATGAAGGATCTACTTAAGAGTCGGATTTCTTTTGGTTTCATTAGCGGTGTTCTCTTGTCTTGAGAGGCCTTCGGGGCACGTTGGAACTTCTTTCTCAAGCTCATTTTCTTGCAGCTCATTTCTAAGCGCTGGACAATCAGCTCTCCTCAGAAACAAACTGTCCCTTATAGGTAATATTTGGGTCAAAAACGTGGGGGTTTGGGGCAAGAGTTTGAAACTTCCCAGGTCCTTTTGACCAGGTAGGTCCCATCAAAAGCGCTGCCCTGAGCTGTTGAGCCAGGGGAGTGGGGGGAGCAGGGGTTGTACGTGCGGGTCTGGTTTTGTGTAGGTCCCAGTGACTCTGGGGTTACGAGAGGGGTGGAGAAGAAATGGGATCCAGATTTGGCCGAGCGTCTCTCCGGCATCGATATGATGCCAAGCGTTGTTTGGCACTCAGAGGCAAATGAAAATGAAACGTGGCCTGGAGGGGCCGTTTCGGGCAGGTGAGGGGTGACACATCCCAGCCCTCGTGCCCAACAACCCGGCGGGGGGAAAGGAATATCCTGTTTCTTGTTGAAACGAGACTGAAACTGGGTAAGATGTGGCTATAATCCCTTGACGTGGGACTTTTGGCCCCAACTCTCACCTTTCCTCCTCAAAGAACGTGAGACGTGGGGAAATGGCTGGCAATCAGGATGCTTGGAGCCCAGGCTGGGAAATAAGGTGTGTGTGAAATACCCAGAGGCTTCCAAAAAAATCTCTGTTGTAGTCCATTTGTAAAGTGTGTTTCTCACTGGATAGGGTCGTCTGGGTGGGAAGGGACCTCAGGAGGTCTCTGGTCCAACCTCCTGCTCAAAGCAAGTCAGCTGTGAGATCAGAGCAGGTTTCTCAGGGCCTTTATCCAGCCTGGCCTTGAAAGCTTCCAAGGATAGAGGCTGTAAAACACCTTGGGCAACTCTTTCTGCTGCCTGGCTGTTCTTGTTGGGAAGATGTTTTTCATCACAAGCAGTCAAAATGTCTCTTTTCATTTGTACCTGTTGTTTCTCCTGGTGAAGTTGGCCTGGCTCTGTCTTCTCAGTCACCTCGTTTTAGGTGTTATGGTAAGATCCTCAGACGTTTCAGCTTCTTTTGGCTGCTGGTTCATGTTCAGCTTGGTGTCTACCACAGGTTAGGTCTTCATCCATGGAGATGCAGTGGTCCTCAGTCTGTGTTGTTGCAGGGAGTTCAGGGGTTCTTCTTCTTCATCCGTGACATTTGGTGTTTGCCCTTATTGAATTTCATCGTGTTGAGGTTGGCCCATTCCTCCAGCCTGCTTAGCCCCATCCAAATGGTGTCTCTGCCTTCGAATGTGTTGACTTCTCCCTTCATCTGGGGTCACCTGCAAAGTAGATGGGACCATGCCCATTGCCTCCTCCAGGTCATCAATGAAGACGTTAAGTGAGGCAGGTTCCAGAACTCCTGCTGCCATTCTTCACCTGTTATGGGGATCCATGTAGAGCATGACCTGTGAACCAACAACCCTCTGAACCATCCAACCAGATATGGATGGGTACCAACCAGGTACCCGTCGAGCTGATCAGCCACCCACATAGGTACAATGCTTTGGATTTTGGGAGCTCCATAGTAAATTCTCCATGTGAAGAAGGAACTCTTTTAAGGCAGATGTTCACAGATGGGTGAATATTGATCTTCTTCTTGGGAAATGGTTGTGCAATCCCTTGAGACGAGCTGTGTGGGAGTGGAGCTTTGCTGAGACGCTGTGTGTATCTCTCTTAAAGGTGGGAGGATTCCTCAAAAGTAAAAAATGAAGCAGTTAACAAGTGAATTGAGGCGATTTGTGCTTGATCCGCATCCGTGATTAACCCGTGTCCACGTATATGTGCCAAACTAAGGACAACTTTGGTTTATCAAGGAGGGGAATCTGCTCCGCATAAATTGTCATGCCACGTGTCATCATTGTAATGATATTATGATTGTGAGAGCTTCGAAGATCCACTCGGTCTGGAGGAATGGACTAATGATGTTGCAAGTACGGTGTGGTCGAGGTGGCTCCACCACTAATGTCCCCGTGGCAGTGGTGGGTTATGGGTGGCACCAGTTACACAGTTGTATGCAGCTAGAAAATGATCACTACTTGGAAGTGGAATCATAGAATGGTTTAGGTTGGAAAGGATGTTTCAAGGTGATTCAGTCCAACCCCCTGCACATAGCAGGGACATCTGCAACTAGAGCAGGTTGCTCAGAGCCCCGGGCAACCTCCCCTGCAATGGTGCCAGGGATGGGGCAGCCACCACCTCTCTGGGTAACCCGGGATGGGGTCTCACCACCCTCAGCATCAACAATTTCTTCTTCTGTTGAGTCTAAATCTCCCCTCTTTGAGTTTCAAACCATCCCCGCTTGTCCTATCCCAACAGGCCCTGCTCTAAAGTCTGTCCCCATCTTTCTGCCAGGCCCCTTCAAGTCCCGAAAGGTCACCAGAAGGTCTCAGTGGAGCCTTCTCTTCTCCAGGCTGAACACCCCCAAAATACACAGGGTGCATTTCTGCTTCCAGGTAAGCAGAAATTTAATAATCCAAAATATTGTCATCTACACGTTCTGGATTCAAAAAGTCACGTTTAATTGAGCATTGTAATTATTTGCTGAGGACAACAGCAGCGTAAGGCTTCCAGCACATTTTCCCCTTTGAAAGTCACAGCTCAATTTGCTTTCAGTTTTCTGCTGCTCCTGAATTATGAAACTTTTTTGGGGGGGGAATTTTTCAGCTGTTGTTTGTGCATTCTTGTGATTAAATTCTGTTTTCCCTTATGTGGTGTTCATCTACGAGCTTAATTATCATCCTTTCATTGCCAACTCTGTGAACTCTGTGGCTAATTTGAGAAGAAAAGTTCTGCCTGGTAATTTTAAAAATATGAGGCATTATTGAGGGTTTTTCCTGGACCAGTGATTACAATAAATGTGCAGTTTGGAAGCGCAGCCTTAGATTCTTCCAGCTTGCTTAAAGAGATTAAGAATTAGGTGAAAGCTTTTCTCATTAAAACTGAATATCATCATGGAATCACAGAACCGTTTTGGTTGGAAGAGACCTTTCAGATCATTGAGTCCAAGCGTTGACCCAGCACTGCCAGGGCACCACTGACCCATGGCCCTCAGCACCACAGCTCCACAGCTTTCAAACCCTTCCAGGGATCACGGGGACTCCACCACTGCCCTGGGCAGCCTGGGACAGCCCTGGACAACCCTGGAGGGGAAGAAATTGTTCCTCAGCTCCAACCAAAACCCCCCCTTGATGCAACCTGAGGTCATTTTCTCTTGTTCTCAATGGGAAAGGAACCACCTCCTCTTCCCACCACCATGAGTAGTTGGTTTCCCCAAGTTATGGGTTGAGCTCACAAGAAACCCAGAAGGAGCAAGGATGCTGCCTCTGTGTCCATAGGTATTGTCAGCATTTTGCTTCTTCAGGAGGTTGGTGGTGGATTTTGAAGTCCATGAGAGGCTGGGGGACTGGAATTGCTCCTTCAATATTCATTCCAAAGGGGTTCTTGTTCTCAGACCTTCCATCTCCAGCCCAACTCAGATCACTCTTGCTTGAGATCCACACGTGCGCAGTGGGGTTTGTTGGAAAAGAAAACCACGGTGGGTGCAATGCATTGTTAGTGACTAAAATAGCTGCTTTTAGGAGAAAGGAAAAGGAAGAAAAAGGCTGGGCTCTCAGCCTTTCCAAAATACCGTGTTTGAAAACTGGAGGCGAGGAGAGGATTAGTTAAATGGGAATAACCACCAGGTGTGGGACTGGGAGAGGAGAACGGCATCAAAGTCTCAGTGTTGTGTGGTGTTCCTGGTGGGCAGTCTATAAAACACGGGTTCTCGTGGTCTGTCCTGGGTGCTTTTCTGGTGTAGTTTATTTCTGTTTGTATGGGATTGGTTTTGTTTTGTTTTACCCAGAGAGAAAGAATACTAAGAAACAGAGTACAGAAGGAATAATATTATCTGTGAAGACTTGATAAATTGAAGAGTCTTCAAGAGGTCTAATGTGGGAAAGTGGGTGGTCTGAGCTAAAAGTGCCACCAAGGGGAAGAGAGAATTGCCGTTTTTAGGAGACCATCATACGTGAGCGATGAAAAGATCCAGGGGGACGATGGAGTAAAGGATGAAATTGGGCACAAGAAAAATGTGCACGGTGTCAAGAGAGGGCTTTTTGGTCAGAGGAGAAGTTTCTTGTTGGAGAAACCTCTCATGAGAGAGTGCCTAACTCTTGGGGCAGTCATAAAAGGCCCAAGAAAGAAAATGCAAGGATCAGAGCTTTGGGAGGGAGGTGGTTTTGGTCAAATTGACAGGTCTTTAAGCCATAAATTTTAGGGCGACTATTAAAATGTGATTATGACCTACAGGTTTTTTTTTGGGGGGGGGAATGGTTTTGAAGGTCTTCGTTGTTTCTTCAAGTTAAAACCATTTGCTGGCATGGAACGAGGAGGACCTGACATCCCCCTGTAAGGCTGAAAGGTCTTCCCTCCAAGGTGGAGAGGCAGGTTTATAGTGACTCCTCTGCATGGTATCTCCAGCCCAGCTCAGATCGCTCTTCCTTCTCATGTCTGTGGAAAGCATTTGAAAAATACTTTTAATTTTTCAGAGGATATTATGAAGCTGGTCCAGATGTTTCATCCTCCGCAAAGCCATCAGTAAAATAGAGGCAGAAACCTGGCTTGTGGTTTGTCCCCAGTGGCAAAGAAGATGACTAATGGGATCGAGGGCTTTGCCTCTTGGCCGTGGGGACAGGCGCTGCCCGCTGCCCTGCCCCTCGCAACCGGGTGGCTTCTGCCTCTGCCAGCACCCTGGTGACCTCCACTGTCCTGTGGGTGCTGCTGGGGAGCTGGTGGGAAAGTGGGCAGTCGAAAGGAAGAGCTTTTCAGTGAGGAGAATCAGCTCCAGGATCAAAATCTGTGGTGTCACAGGGCAACGGGAGGCTGGGCAGAGCTGCGCTGGAAGCGGAGCCCCGTGCGGGATGACTTCTTGGCCTTTCTTTCCTGAAGAAAGGCTTGGTGAGGGTGGGGTGAGCAAGGGAGGGTCTCTTCTCGGAGCTCAGTTGGAGGGCCGAGGGAAAGGGCTTTCAGCTGAACTGAGTTGCCATGGTGCTGTCTTTGCAGAAACCTTCAAAACTCCCTGCTCTGGCAGGGGGGTTGGACTCGATCATCTCCAGAGGTCCCTTCCAACCCCTACCATTCTGTGATTCTGTGACCCCCCTGCAGGGAGCAGGGCCATCTGCAGCTAGAGCAGGGTGCTCAGAGCCCCGGGCAACCTCCCCTGCAATGGTGCCAGGGATGGGGCAGCCACCACCTCTCTGGGCAGCCTGGCACAGCCTCTCCCCACCCTTGTCGTGAAGAATAGAATAAACCTGCACAACCTTTGCAGTACCTCATCTCGAGAGGGGGGTTTTTCTGATGGGAAGGGCAGCGTTGGGTGGGGAGAGCTCCTGGGCACATCAGCAAGGCTGAGTTTTTTGCTTAAGCCTCAAGCTCCAGCTCGTAGGAGCCGAGGAGCAAGTCAGGCTACAGCTCCTCAAGGGTTCGTCGCAGACATTTCATAAGACCCCCTTTGGCTGAGGGCATCCTAAGGCAGCCTGGTTGTATAATCCCGTAGTAGCTGGAGAATCATTAAATTAGCATCATGTTTTTCTTGTAATTAATTTATTGTCTTGGTCGTGGAGACGGCCGACATCTGGTGCTTTGCTCGGGTGAGATTTGTTGTTGTGCGTTGTTTGTTTTCTGAATTCCAAATGAGATTTTATTTTTATATATGTGTGTATATATATATCTCTCTTTATTTTCTTTTAAATTTTTTTATTTTCTTTTTGGCTCGGAACAGTTCAAAGCGAGACCTTGTCCCTTCTCTGAAGTGTTTATAATCCAATTTCAGACATAAAACGGCGCGGGCGTGGAGGAGGGAGGAACAGGCAGGGATAAAACAACGAGGTTTTACATAGCCTAGGGGACCTCTGAACGCTTCAGCAGGTCGATGGCATCTGAGGATCCTCATGGGTTTCTTGCCTGGGTGGGGATGCTCAGATGTAGCCCACCTACGGACAAAGCCTCCGGAGGAACCGCTCCGGTGCCTGGTGGGTGAGAGATGCCCGTGGAGGGGAGCTCAAGCCTTGGGCTTTTGGGATTCACCAGCTCTCCTCTGGAGGCTCAGACTTGCAGTTGGTGGAAAAATGAGCTCAGAAACCTATTTTATTTCTTCCCAACTCGTTACCAGCCCAGTTTCATCAATTGCTAGAACCCACACAACGGTGTCGCTCCAAAATTCCCTGATGTTTGTGGTTTTGCATCACTCTGTACCCCTGAGTTGGTGGAAGAGTTTCTGGCATCATTTGTCCCCTCTCTCTTTCTGACAACACTATGAATTGGTCGTCTCACTGTCCCCAACCTTAACTAAAGCTGGTGTTTGTCTTCTATGTTATGGTCTGGTGAAGAGGCTGGTTGCACACCTCCATACACCACATCTGCACGGTCATCCTGGAAGAGGGGCATGGAGCAGTTCACCAGATACTTTTATACCTGAATGGCTGTTTGCGTTTTTTTGGGTGTTTAGACTAAAATACTTTGCCATCTGGTATTTGGATGGAATTTTGCAGAAAAGTGTTGCACGAATATGCTGGAGGAATATGAGATTTACATCTTAAATGAACTTAATGGCTAATGCAAACTGTTGGAATTAATTGCAGAATCTCACCATGGTGGGGATTGGAAGGGTCCTCTGGAGATGAGCTGGTGCCACCCCCCTGCTCCATCCAGCAGGGGCACCCAGAGCAGGGGCCCAGCAGTGCAGGGTCCAGCCGGGGTGGGAATCTCTCCAGAGAAGGAGACTGCACAGCCTCTCTGGGCAGCCTGGCACAGGCTCCCACACCCTCACACCAAAGAACTTGCTCCTCCTGCTCAGATGGAACCTCCTGGCTTCCAGTTGGTGCCCCTTGGTGCCCCTTGTCCTGTGGCTGGGCACCCCTGAGCAGAGTCTGTCCCCATCCTCTCGCCCCCCGGGGCCCTTTATCTCTTGCTCAGCATTGCTCAGCTCCCCTCTCAGGCTGCTCTTCTCCAGCTGCACAGCCCCAGGGCTCTCAGCCTGGCCCCAGCACAGAGATGCTCCAGCCCCTCAGCATCCTTGTCACCTCCACTGGTCTCTCTCCGGTAGCTCCTTGTCCCTCTTGAACTGGGGAGCCCAGAACTGGACCCAGTACTCCAGAGGTGGCCTCAGTGGAGCAGAGCAGAAGGGCAGGAGATCCTCCCTTGACCTGCTGCCCACACTCCTCTTCACGCACTCCAGGAGAGCACTGGCCTTCTTGGGCACAAGAGCACAGTGCTGCCTCATGGGCAGCTTGTTGTCCACCAGGTCTCCCAGGTCTTTCTCCCCATCCCCAGGGGCAGGACCCTACCCTTGCCCTTGTTGAACTTCATGAGGTTCCCCTCCTCCCAGCTCTTCAGCCTGTCCTGTTCTTGAGTGAATCTTTTCTGTTTTCCAGGGTGCCCGAGAAACCTTTGAGAACTACTACAGGAAGCAGAGAAGAAAACAAGCCAGATTGGTCCTACAGCCTCCATCAAACATGGTATGATGGTTCCTCTACTTGCAGTGCCCAAACTTGCCCTGGCAGATAAAGGAGCCGGGGGGAGGTTTATCTCTGGGCTCACTGTTGCTGGTGGGTGGCCTCTAATTTATTTCCTACTGCTCTTGAGCACCTTTGTTTTAATCTTTGCTTCCTTCTTCTTTGTTGCAGCACGAAACTTTAGATGGCTACAGGAAGTATTTTAATCAAATTGTAGGGTAGGTATCCTTTTTATATATGTCCTTGGTGAACGTGCACACGCGCCGCAGTGGAGGAGGAGCCCAAAAAAGAAAGAGAGAGGAGGGAATGTTGTCCTTTGTGAGGGTCCTTTGAAGGAAGACAGTGTTAGGGGGGAAAAAGAATAAATAACTAAAAAAAAATTAATAATAATAATAAAAAAAAAGAGATTATTTGGACTTTTTCAGTGTTTTCAGAGCCTATTTTATAGGAGCCGTGAACTTTGCTGCGTCACTGGTGGGAACGTGGTTGGAACCTGCCAGCTCTTGTACCAGCCAACGTGTTGCTGGGAATTTGAGGATGAATAATCTCCGTGGATTGTGTGCATCTGCTTGCCCCGCTAATGAGACGAGCAGGGCCTCTGCCTTAATTATTCCTTAATATTTTAGAATTGTTCGCTGATTATTTCCCTGGTGATTCTCAAGCCCCTGTTCCTCAGATGCTTCTTCTTGCGCTCACATCTGACCAAGAGTCCTCCAAAACCAGCTGAGCTCTAAGAGGAGGCAACCTCAGACCCCTCAGCTCGTGAGGATGCGATGCTGAGATTTCTTTGGCTGAACAATAACCTTTACATCTTTTTTTCTTCTGCTCTGCTGCTGAAAATGTGCCGTGCCACGATCGCTCCCTGAAAAGCACATTTCATTTTAGCCAGGGCGTTTGGTAACTGGAGATTGGAGGGAACTGAGCCTTTAAATGGTGGTGAGCGTGGGGTGTATCCGGCTGCGAGAGAGTATTTCCCCTGCAGTTAAAGTATTTTTCCCTGCAGTTATTTTTCCCTATACTTAAAAGTATTTTTCCCTGCATTTAAAGTATTTTTCCCTGCAGTTACAGTATATTTCCCTGCAATTAAATCATTTTCCCCTGCAGTTATAAGTATTTTTCGCTGCAGTTAAAAGTATTTTTCCTTGCGGATACTTTTCCCTATACGAAAAAGTATTCTTCCCTGCAGATAAAGTATTTTTCCCTGCAGTTACAGTATTTTTCCCTGCAGTTAAAATACTTTTCCCTGCAGTTACAGTGTATTTCCCTGCAGTTGAAAGTATTTTCTCCTGCAGTTATTTTTCCCTGCAGTTAAAGTGTTTTCCCATGCACTTAAAAGCATGTTTCCCTGCATTAAAAGTATTTTTCCCTGCAGTTAAAATACTTTTCCCTGCAGTTACAATTTATTTCCCTTCAGATAAAAGTATTTCCCCTGCAGTTATAGAATTTTCCCCTTCAGTTAAATGTATTTTTCCCTGCATTTTTTTTCCCTATACTTAAAATAATTTTTCCTTGCAGTTAAAGTATTTTTCCCTGCACTTAAGATATTTTTCCCTGCACTTGAGATATTTTCCCCTGCAGTTACAGTATTTTCCCCTGCAGTTAAATTGTTTTCCCTGCAGTTAAATTATTTTCCCTGCAGTTAAAGTATTTTTCCCTGCAATTACAATCTATTTCCCTGCAGTTAAAGTCTTTTCCCCTTCATCTGCCCAACTGCAATGCGATTGCTGCTGGCTGGAGCAGACTTTTATCAGTGGTTCTTGTTGAAATAACGGGGTGGAGAACTTCGAGAGGGGAAGTTCTGCCTTTGTGTGTGCCCAGCGTTGGCATTGCTGTGAGAAACCGTGTTCACCTCCCTTCTCTATGGTCAAACAGCCCATAAAATAGCGTGATGTTAAAAAAAAGGGGTGAAGAAAGCGGTTCAACCTTGGCGGTGTCTCTCCTTGTGGGCTCCAAACCCATTAACTGGTGGTGACGGTGCCCGCGTCTTCTCTCCGTCAGGTTTTTTGTGGTGGAAGATCACATCTTGCACACGACGCAGGGCTTGGTGAACAGAGCCTACATTGATGAGCTGTGGGAGATGGCCTTGTCCAAAACGATTGCGGCACTCAGAACGCATTCAGTAAGTAGGAGCTCTGGGTCGCTCAACTGTTGCTTGAGTAAGACTTGATGTGCTGGAAATAGTGGCTTTTAAACTAATATTCTTTGGTTTGCCTCTTTTCCAATGGCCCTGTTTAGAACTAGAGTCACAGCATGGTTTGGGTTGGAAGGGACCTCAAAGGTCATCTGGTTCCAAACCCCCTGCCATGGGCAGGGACAACCTCCCATGAGACCAGGTTGCTCCAAGCCCCATCCAACCTGATCTTACACACATCCAGTGATGGAGCATCCACAGCTACCCTGGGCAACCTGTTCCAGTGTCTCACCACCCTCAGAGTGAAGAACTTCCTAAATTCTAATCTGAATCTCCCTTCTTTCAGTCTGAAGCCATCACCCTTGTCCTGCCACTATAGTCCCTTGGAAAAAGTCCTTCCCCAGCTTTCTCTTGTAGCTCCCCTTCAGATTCTGAAAGGCCACCAGAAGGTCTCCCCAGAGCCTTCTCTTCTCCAGGCTGAAGACCTCCAACTGTCTCAGCCTGTTACAAACAGTAACGTGAAGATACCCTATTTCCCCAAAAGCTTTCTCCAGCTTCTTTTTGCCTCTTGATGCTTCCCTCTACCAACCTCCTGATGTTTTGAGGGACTCAGATCTCTCAGAATTTTGGGAAAAAAAACAGTGGTTCAATATTTTTTTCCCCCATTACTTCACTGATCACTCTGGAAAAGCACCAGCAGAGGGAATTGGTTTGTCCTGTAAAGAAATGGGGTGGGGGGGGTAAAGTGTCTATTTGACATGATGAAGTATGGCCAGGTTTGATATGCCCTTAAAGTTCATGGCAGTGAATGGGCCTCTATGGAGAGTTCTCCATCGTTTGTAAAAGGACACTAAATAAATTTCTTATTTCTTAATACTGAAAGAAGTTTGGAAAAGTTGCTGGTTGCCTCAGTATTTCTCTGCTTCAGCAGAAAAAAAAAATTGAAGCCAGTTGCAAAAACTATACTTCATTTTTTTTTTATTCTTCCGGTTTTGTATGAGCTGGTATAATGTTGTACTGGTCCTACTGGGATTGGTGGAGTTTTATGAAAACTCTCTAGGCTAATGGGATAGAAAGTTGTATTTGACCATAAAAGGACAAATTTTGTATTTGGACAATTTTTATATTTGGCAATAAAAGGCTGAGTGCAAAAAAAACCAAGGTCCTGCCCTTGGGTCGCACCAGCCCCCTGCAACATTCCAGGTTGGGGCAGAGCAGCTGGAAAGTGCCTGTCAGGAAAGGACCTGAGGGAGTTGGTCAACGGGCATGTGAAGATGAGCCAGAGAGTGCCCAGGTGGCCAAGAAGGCCACCAGCATCCTAGCTTGGATGAGCAGTGGTGTGGCCAACAGGACCAGGGAAGGGACTGTCCCCCTGGCCTGGGCACTGGGGAGGCCATCCCTGGAATCCTGGGGTCAGGTTTGGACCCCTCACTCCCAGCAGGACATTGAGGGGCTGGAGAGTGGCCAGAGAAGGGCAACGGAGCTGGGGAAGGGGCTGGAGCACAAGGGTGCTGAGGAGCAGCTGAGGGACCTGGGCTTGTTCAGCCTGGAGGAAGAAAAGGAGTCTGAGGGGAGACCTTCTGGCTCTCATCAGCTCCCTGGAATTCAGGAGGTTGTAGGCAGGTGGGTCGGGCTCTGCTCCCAAGGACAACCAACCACAGAGGCTTCCTGGGACGCTCTGGCTCCATCCGGCACAGAACTTGTGTTGACTGCAAAGCTGCGTCCTACCACTTCAGCTGTTGCAGGAATAAACAGAGAGATGTACACCCCATTTGGGTTCTAAACCCATGTTTTCTTTCTACATGGTTTTGGGTTCTTTTTTTGCCAGGTGAAAGCCAGGAGAAGAAAGCAAGCCAGGTACAAACATGGTGCTGTTCAATTCTACCAGCTTTCTTGCTGCGGCAAGTTGCTTGAAGCGATGCCAAACTCACAGCATGAAGTGGCTGCCAGGAGAGGGGTTGTTGTGGGTTTTGGGTTTTTTTCTTTTCCCCAGCAATCATGAAATGTTACACGATTTCTCAACGCTTGTGCTGTGGCCATCACCGTTGTCTCTAAGCCTACAGCTCCCATCTAGACCAGTGCGGTCCAGCCCGCATCACCCGTGCTGAGGCTGCTTCAGTTCTTCCCATTCAGGGATAAGTTGTTACCCCTGGATTTTCTCCCTTGCTGCAGACAGGGACATCTTTTATCACTTCTGATAGCTCCAGGGCTTTTGTCTTTCTTCCTGACTTTCATTTTTGGACTGTGACGTGGAAAATGTTCCTCGTCCAGGCGTTTGATTAATGGAGTCATTCCTCCCGGAGTTTCCAGTGAGCTTTAAATCTGTTTCTCTTTTCCAGCCTGCGATCACTGACTCTATATTTGGTAAAAGTCTGTCTGAAACTTTACATATTTCAGCACGGGGCTGTTGTCCACTATGTCATGATAGGACAGGGGGAAAGGGGTGCGAGTTGGAACACAGGAGGGGCCGTGGAAATGGAAGGAGAAACTTTTTCATGGTGAGGGTGACAGAGCCTGGCCCAGGCTGCCCAGGGAGGTTGTGGAGTCTCCTTCTCTGGAGACATTCCAAACCCACCTGGATCTGTTCCTGTGTGACCTGCTCTAGGTGATCCTGCGCTGGCAGGGGGGTTGGACTTGATGACCTTTCAAGGTCCCTTCCAACCCCAAAAATCCTGTGATTCTGCATCCCCAGCACTCGCAAAGCCCGTGGGTACCACGAGGTGTCTCTGGGGGAGGATGGAGCGGGACGATCGGCGCTGTCACTGCACCGGAGTCTCACCTCTAGAGCTTTGAGCCATCCCCTGCCCCATCAAAAGACTCTGTGCCCATCACTGGTGCTTAGATGCCAGCGCTCAGCATGTTCCCTCTCTGCCCGAGCCACTTAGGGCGGCAGCCTAGGCACGGGGCTCGGGGGGGCTCCGTGGCGACGCTTCATTAACGTCAGACACAACACGCTCAATATTGCAGGAGAGGCGCTGGGACGATTCGCTTCGTCTCCCCTCGCTGTCCCCGGCAGCTCCCGGGTAATCTTGGAGATGCTTTGGGTATCTCGAGAGGATCCGGAGTCCTTATTTGTCGTGGAGAGGCTCCCGAGCAGTTGAGTTGCGGGGAGATGCCGTTATGTCCTGGTTTGAGTGAGACCAGAGCTGATTCCGGGCAGTGATGTTCCTTTCCAGCTCAGCTCTTCCAACTCCCAGCACTGGACACTCCCACCAGTGACAAGGCCAGGGGTCCCCAAGCTGGCCAGCGAGATCCCAGCCCATGGCCAGCATGTCCAGTATAAAGCTGAGGGGGCAGGAGGGGCTCGTCCCTCTCGGCCGCTTTGCCCGGCTGGGCTCGGCTCCTCTTCTGGGTTCCTCCTCGGAGCATCCCAGGAGGACTCTGTCCCTTCTGCCTTCCGTCCCCATCTGGGTGTTCCTCAATCCGGCACCAGAATCCAGCTCCTGAGCACAGCTCCCAGCTGCTGCTGGGCCCAGGCTGGGACTCTCCCAGTGCCGGCTCCACAGCAGCAGTGGTGACGGCGACGTAATTGCCATCAGGGGTTGGGTTCAGTGATGGGTTTGTGTCTATTTGTATAGATTCCATTTTTATTATTATTTCCCTGTTCATCCCACCTGTTCCAGTTGCCTTTTCCCATCGCTCAGTCTCTCTCCCTCATTCCCTTTCCCTTTGGGGAGGGAGGGAGGGGGGTTAGCAGAGAGCATCTGCCAGAGCTCTAAGGGGTTGCCCAGACCCCAAACCCTGACCCCTCATCAACGTGCCCCCCTCTTTGCCCTCCACAGCGTTAGGACATGAGCTGGAGGATAAAAGCTGCAGATCAGAAGGTTTCACGACGTTCCTATGTATTAATTACCACTCAAATGCACACGGGAGGGCCAAGGGCAGTATTTTCTCCTGAGTGCTGCACTCAAAGCAGTGTGTTAACTTCTCCTCTTCTTCACAGTCCTACTGCTCAGACCCGAGCCTGGTGTTAGACTTGAAGAACCTCATCGTCCTCTTTGCGGATACGCTCCAGGTACGCGGCCGTCGTGTGCTGCTTGCGGATGGTGCCCATCACCCGGGGTTAAATGGCTGAGGTGTGGTCTTTGCACCTTTTCTCGTTGCTGTGGTGCCCGATGAACAGCTCTACAGCTCATGGGGTGTCCAGCCTGTGGGCAAGGAGCAGGCTTTGGCCACCTTGCCAAGCCTTTAATAGCCCTTGGTGCCACTGCTTTGGGAAACCACCTCCTAAATCCGTCCGCCAGCACCAGTCACCTCTCTGGTGGTGATGGTGAGGGGGAGCAGAATTTGCCTACGTACTCCTTACTAATTAGAGGAAAAAAAACCTTAAAACTGTTGGAGTTTTTTTTTCTTATCTGGAGTTGCTGTCTTCCCTCACCCCCATTGCAGGGATATGGCTTCCCAGTGAACCAGCTCTTTGATATGCTGTTGGAGATCCAAGACCAGTACAGTGAAACCCTCCTGAAGAAATGGTCTGGAGTTTTTAGGTAAGAAGCTCTTTAGGCAAATTCCTGAGATGTACCTTACAGAGTAGTTTTGTCCCATGAAGAAACTATTTTGAGGGATTAGTCGTAAGCTCATGATTAAATTTTGGGCACTAGGAAGGTTTGGACTGGGCTCTCCTTCAACCAGGGAGAGCCAATTTAAATGCAGTTGTGAGGATCTGAGAATCATAGGATCATAGAATGGTTTGAGTTGGAAGGGACCTTAGACATCACTTAGTCCAACCCCCAACACCTCCCATGAGACCAGGTTTCTCCAAGCCCCATCCAACCTGGTCTTGAACACTTCCAGGGATGGGGCATCCACAGCTTCTCTGAGCAACCTGTTCCAGTGTCTCACCACCCTCCCAGGGAGGAATTTCTTGCTTGTATGTAATATAAATTTTCCCTCTTTCAGTTTAAAGCCACCACCCCTCATCATGTCACTACCTTGTAAAAAGTCCCTCCCCATCTTTCCTGTAGATCCCCTTGAAATCCCGCAAGGACTCCAGAAGGTCTCCCCTTGGGGAGCCTTCTCCTCTGCAGGCTGAACCCCCCCAGCTCTCCCAGCCTGGCTCCCAGCAGAGGGGTTCCAGCCCTCCCAGCATTGCTGGGGCTCCTCTGGCCCCGCTCCACCAGGTCCATGTCCTCCTTGTGTTGTGTGTGGTGCGATCAATGGGTGTAGACCAGAGGTTTTATGCCCCAGAGGGGTAAGGTTGTGGTTTCACTATGGAGCTCCTACTGCCAGTCAATAGATGGAAGGTTGCAAAGATGAGGTTTTGCAGCAGCATTACTGTGCCCTCCACCTGTTTCTGGGGACATTGGTGGCACATATCCCTGTGCTGCTGCTGTAGGTACATCCATGAGCTGAGCTCTCTGGAGCCACCAGCTCATCCTGCGCAGTCCTTCAGGATATCCGAGGAGGTCTTGGAGGTCTTAGAACATGGGGCACAGGGAGAGGTGCTGGAGGATTGTCAATGCCTCAGTGGTTCATCATCCATCTTCTCCAGCCAGGCAGGACTGAAGCTCACCTGGGCTTTACCAGGGGCTGCTGCTGAAGCTCCAGTTTGGACTAAAATCACCAGTAAGCTCTGGTTCTGGCTTTACGCAGGCTGAAGGCAGGGAGCTGGGAGACATCACTGGATCCAAAGATGATTTCAACAGGGGGAAAGATGATTTCACAAACATGGGGAGAAGTTGGTCCATGGAATCACATCTTTGGCACCTGCTTCTTAAGAACTTCTCGACCAAGCAGTAGATCTGCAAAGCTGTGGTTGGTCTGGTGTCCCAGAGCTGTCTTTCTAAGGTTTCTTTTCTTTCCTTAGAAATATACTTGACTCAGATAACTACAGCCCCATCCCGGTGACAAATGAAGAAGTTTATAAGAAGATAGTTGGACAGTTCCCATTCCAAGATGCAGAACTAGAAAAGGTAATTTTGATAGGGGGAAAGCGTCCATAAAACAGGAAGACCCCCGGTGACCTGGTCATGGGCATTGAGAACTGCAAACAAAAAATGTCAAAAAAAAAAACCCTACCCCAAAACCTCAAACCAAGTGAACAACACAAAAAACCCCAACCAAACAAAAAAACACCAAATGAAGGGGAAAAAAACCCCAAATCTGCTTTCACTCTGATGCCTTTGTCCTGGTGGGGTGAGGACAATGCCCACAGAGATACCTCACTGGTTTGGTTTTCAGGTCATGGTGTACAATGGGAGCTGGACAGTGCTTGCGGTGGACAAGGGACTAGAAATATCCGCGGCCACTGGTATTTTATTCCCATTTTCTGGAGCATTTTATTGACTCGTATTTGTTCAAATCTCGTATTTAAATAGAAAAAAAACCCCAGGAAAAATAAAGAAGAAAAAGCCCAAGCAAGTGGTGTATCTTGGCTCGTGTAGAAGCGTGTGCTTGCAGAACCTAAGCGTAGTCAGATTTGACCTAGCCGGTGTCGTTTAAAAGCCTGCTTGGCCTTCTGCTCCACATCTGGCAGCCAACAAGCTCCAAGCCTGATGATCTTAATTAGGACCGGGAAGGAATTCGATCCAAGTCGAGCGTTTAGATTTCAGAAAGTCTTGGGTCCTTCCCCCAAAACTCTATCCCGGGCTCCGGCTTCGTGCAGTTGCGCACCTCACCTCCCAGCCGTACGCGTGCTACGGGTTTGGAAGAACTTGGTGTAGGACATCTGTTTCCTCTTGGCTTTCGGCGGTGTAAGCAAGCGCTCACCTTGGGCAGCAACTGTGGGGAGGTGACCAAGCGAAACACCTTGTGCGTGGTGGGAGATGAAAGTCGAGGAGTTCTCCAAAGGCTTATTTTTTTTTATTTTTTTCGTTGAGGAGTTGGGAGGGGGGGAACGAGGATCCCGTTGCAAGTTTCCTTCCAGCCCCTTTCCAGACTCCAAATCCCTCATGCACCCGTGTGCCGTTTGTAAGTGATTATCTGGTCTTTCACTTGGCTGAAATGTTTATATAATATACCATAAACCCTGGCTTGTTGTTTCACTGCTGGACTTTGCTAAATACCAGAATTAATTTGACTGCTTGGAAGACGTTGCTGGGAAGCGGTCGGTGAGTCACCCCTGGTAACTCTCTGCTCTTCGACCCGAATTCTCTAACGCTCTCCTCTTTCTTTTTTTTTTTACAGCAACCCTTCCCAAAGAAGTTCCCCTTTTCGGAGTTTGTGCCTAAAGTTTACAACCAGATTAAGGAGTTCATCTACGCCTGCCTGAAGTTTTCAGAAGACCTTCATCTGAGGTAGGGGATGAGCGTGAGAACGGTTGTAATACAGAGGTTTTGTCTGCGCTGAAGGATCTCAACGGGTTTACGGCGTGATGTTAGTAACTCCGTTTGCAGACGTCGTGAAGTTGGATGGGAGTGTTGAGCTGCTTGAGGGTTGGAGGCTCTGCAGAGGGTTCTGGCCAGGCTGGGTCCATAGGCTGAGGACACTGGGATGATGTTCAACCAGGCCAAGTGCTGGGTCCTGCCCTTGGGTCACACCAACCCCCTGCAGGTCTCCAGGCTGGGGCAGAGCAGCTGGAAGGTGCCTGGTGGAAAAGGACCTGGGAGGGTTGGTTGACAGGCAGCCAGTGTGTGTCCAAGTGGCCAAAAAGGAGACCAGCTTCCTGGCTTGGATAAGAAACAGTGCCTGGACACATTCCAGGTCAGGTTGGACAGCGCTTTGAGCAACATGATCTACTTGAAAATGTTCCTGTCCATGGCAGGGGGGGTGGGAAGAGGAAATGGCCTCAAGTTGCCCCAGGGGATGTTGAGGTTGGAACTAAGGAACAATTTGTTCCCCTTGAGGGTTGTCCAGGGCTGTCCCAGGCTGCCCAGGGCAGTGGTGGAGTCCTCATGATCCCTGGAGGAGTTTGAAAGCCGTGGAGCTGTGGTGCTGAGAGCCTTGGGTTAGTGATGCCCTGGCAGCGCTGGGTTAATGGTTGGACTCCATGAGCTTAAAGGTCTCCTCCAAGCAAAATGATCTCTGATTCAATGAATTCTCTTCCTTAACCCTTGATGCTGCTCAACTGCTTGAATATTCCCTGACCAGGCTGGAGGTGGCTTGGGGTCTCCTTGTAGCATTGACATCCTTTATGGTCAAACAGCTGGCCAGGTCTTCAGAAGTAGCTGCCCCATGTAGATCAAGATAGCCCAGGACCATTCTAGCTGTGTGAAAAGTGAGGGACCTGTTCCCTCTGAGATGCTTCTGAGTCACTTGTACTAAATAGATGATGCTGGTTGTCTTGAGAGAGATAATGATGACTTCAGGTCAGCTCCTGGTGTAACATCTACAACCTTTGCGTGGCCTCCTCAAATTGTCCCTCAAGGAGCGTGTTGGCAGGAAAGCTCTTGAGGTTTTGATTTGCCCTGGGTGTTGACGAGTTTCAGCTGCTGGTTTGTCGTTCTGGTTTCCCAGAAGAGTTTAAAATACAAATAATCTCATATTTTTATTTTTTTAATAACAATTATTCCTTTGTGTTTACCCCACCACCACCTTCTCCATCCCAAGGTGCCTTGATGCTGGTTTTTGCCTGTGTGTATGTGCGTGAGATTGGAAAACAATTTTATTCACCAGAAACAGCAAGTTTGGTGCTCTCTTTTTGCCATCTTCAACCGGGCAGAGGGATATAAATGAACAACAAGATTTTTACTGGAAGGAGAGATCTTTCTTCCTGTCCTAGCAAGAGGTTGGGCTGCGGTGACGGGGGTTCACCTCCCTTGACAGCTTCACATCCTGGCCGTGGCCTGACACTGGATGTTGCCCCCATTGCTGATGTGAAGCTAAGGCAGCGTTCTGGGGACACACCAGATGTTTCTGTGCCTGCACAAAGCTCTTTAGGGGTTTTCATTCCCCTCCTTCGTGCAAGGGACGGTAATTTGGTGAGGCAGTTTCCATCTCCTGCTAGAGGACACGGTAGCTCGTTGGTCGATGTGGAAGAACAGGACGTTTCTCACCCCCCGCACCCCCTCTCCTTTCATCTCAACCTTTCACTGGTGGCAGGTTGTTCTCTTTGGTGGCTCCCAGGGCTCTTAACCTGCGGGTCACCATTAAACATCTCGGTTTCTGAAGCCGACAGGACGGTCCTATTTCACACGGATGCTGGTTTCACCGGACCCCTCCGCTGGTACTTCCCTCGTGAGTTTTGTGCTCTTCACCATTACGGAGATGATTGGATTTGTCAGGGAAGGGAAGAAAAGTGTCCCCTTGGGTCCCTCCTCAGGGGTCCCCCCGGACACGTTATTAAAATTCCTTTCGACATTGGATTTTTCCAGCCCTTTTTTGAGGAGTGGTGTTGGGCTGGGGGAAGGGAGCCCAGCTCTTGGCTTTTCTAGCCAAACATTTGGAATATTTCTCTGAAAAACCCCTGTTGACACTTTTCTTCATTTCACCCTGACAGCTTGAATTAGGTTTTATTAGGAAGCTTGGCTACAAAGCCGGCAGCAAGTTTTCTTTCTCTTCTCTCTCTTTCTTTTTTTCTTCTTCGGTTGTCATTTACCTTGCACCCTGGAGTGATTGGGGTCAGCCCGTCAGTCACGGGAGGCCTGAAGGTCATGACTACTGCTATGGGATACGGGACATCAGCTGTCATTAACCCAGACAGTTCGCTTAAATACTCTGCGGTCTTTTCCTTGCAGAGCAGAGCCCGTGGCAGAAAAAGTAGCTTGTATTTGATTTTTTTTTTATTACTTTTTTTCCCTAATGACTTTTTTTTTTTTTGTTGAAACTCGCTCCTTGTATTTGTTGGATGGGAGCGTTCTCCTTTCTCTTGATCTCCTCCTGAAAGTTATTTTGCTTTTCGAGTAGCTGAAGAAAATTTGGAGCTTAGCGTGTGCCGGTTGCAGTCCCGATTATTTTCTTTTGATTCTTTTTGCTCGTTTGGCTCTTACGAATTTGGTTAGGAGAAAGAAAACCTCTTTGATGTTTTCAAGAAAAACCTCCTTTCTGTTTTCGGCAGTTGTGCCTCAGTTAAAGTTGAGTTCATTGAGGAAATGTCTTTGAAAGCATCCCTGGAATACTTCCGCCTGTTCCAGTGGAATTTCCCATGTGAAAGATAGGGACTGTCTTTGGAAACCAGTGGGTGGAAGGGTGAGGTGTCCCCTCTAGTCTACCAGGACTTGGAGGGTTTGATTTTGGGTTTGGTTTTTTTAAACAAAGCACCAATCCTTCAAGAACTTGGCATACCATTTTTTTTTTTGTGGAGTCTCCTTCTCTGGAGACATTCCAAACCCCCCTGGATCTGTTCCTGTGTGCCCTGCTCTGGGTGACCCTGCTCTGGCAGGGGGGTTGGACTTGATGATCTCCAGAGGTCCCTTCCAACCCCAGACATTCTATGGTTCTATGAAGTCAGCTTGAGGAGCGAGGTGATGTGTGATTTTTTTGCTTATTTGTGTTGCTGCTGCTGTGCTTCCAGTGGTCAGTGGTTGCAGAATGAAGTGTAGGCTTATTACCAACCACACCGCTACCAACTTCTACCAGTTTGATACTGATAGGTCAAATTCCAGTGTGACCTACTTGTTCCCTGTGGAGATTTAGTGAGAGAAGATGATGTCACATCCAACCCCCGGTGTTTTCGACTGTGCTTTATGAATTCCAGTAGATGCTGGAAGCTCCTGCCACAAGATTCACTTCTAATCTCGGCTGTTCCTCACCACCATCCTTTGGGACAGGCCCTGTGACTCTCTGTATATTGCATTTTGAGATACGAACATCCCTCCAGGATGGGGCAGAGCATCTGGAAAGTGATGAGTGGAGAAGGACCTTGGAGGGTTGGTCAGCAGCTGGCTGGAGATGAGATAGAGAGTGCCCAGGTGGCCAAGAAGACCACGAGCACGTGGCTGTGTCAGCACCAGTGTGGGCAGCAGGAGCAGGGCAGGGATGGTCCCCTGGACTGGGCACTGGGGAGGCTGCCCCTGGAATCCTGGGGTCAGGTTTGGGCCCCTGCCTCCCAGCAGGACCTGGAGGGGCTGGAGGGTGGCCAGGGAAGGGCAACGGAGCTGGGGAAGGGGCTGGAGCACAAGGGTGGTGAGGAGCAGCTGAGGGACCTGGGCTTGTTCAGCTTGGAGGAAGAAAAGGAGGCTGAGGGGAGACCTTCTATCTCTCAGCTCCCTGACAGGAGGTTGGAGCCAGGTGGGCATCAGGCTCTGCTCCCAAGGAACAAGCATCAGAACAAGAGGGACCATCCTCAAGTTGCTCCAGGGGAGGTTTAGGTCGGAGCTGAGGAACAATTTCTTCCCCTTGAGGGTTGTCCAGGGCTGTCCCAGGTTGCTCAGGGCAGTGGTGGAGTCCCCGTGATCCCTGGAGGGGTTTGAAAGCCATGGAGCTGTGGTGCTGAGGGCCATGGGTCAGTGGTGCCCTGGCAGTGCTGGGGGAATGGTTGGACTTGATGCTCTTGATGGTCTCCTCCAGCCAAAACAATTCTCTGATTCTGTTTCCCAGGGAAAATCCCCAAGGGCTGCAGTGCTGGCACGAGAGCTTTGTGTATTTTCTGATCCCTGCTCGATCTTTTCTTTACCCACTCTGAGTGAGGGTCCAGCCCTTTCTGCTCCCCCTCCCCCCATTCCCACACCCCTCCGTCAGCAGCAGCAGCTGCCCCTGGTGTCACAGGGTCCCTTTGTACCACCCCTTTGCTGTACATCTCCTGGGATGCTTTACCATCTGTAGAGCATCACAGGGTTCGATTTTATTGTACTGAACTATATTTAACCAAGCCATTGTCTGGTGGAGGGGACTGGGGACAGTCTGCTTCTTCCTGGGGGATGATGGAGGGCCCTGGGGGGTGGGGGGGGGGGGGTCTGTGCATGGTGGGTTTCAGGGTTTGAGTTCATTTTTATTTATCTTTAATAAAAAAACTTAACTTGGACAGCCTTACTCATAGTATAAAGACCAGGAAAGACTCATTGGCTCGTTTCTTCTTCCCCCCAGCCCGTTTTCAATTTCTGGTGCGCACTTTAATACAAATCCCCCAAATGTATCACCTTGGACTGTGCATCCCAGCGAGAAGGAGCCAAGAGGTCCATCTGGGACATGAAGTGGGCCAGGCCTGATGGTGGCTGGCATGGGACATAGTTCCCTGCTGAGCAGGAGGAAAATAAACTCTCAGGGATCGTCGACAGTGGTCTGCAGGAGACCCGAGCTAAGGCTCTTGGCTGACGGCGTTGGAGGTCCATTATCAGGAGCTGGTTCCTGCTGAGATGCTGGCCCTGCTCCACTCGCATACAACTGGTGGGAGTGAGGTGGGTGTTGGTCTCTTCTCCCAGGTCACTGGTGATAGGACCAGAGGAAATGGGCTTAAGTTGTGCCAGGGGAGGTTTGGGTTGGACATGCAGAAAAATGTCTTTGCTGAGAGAGTGGTAAGGCCTTGGAACAGGCTGCCCAGGGAGGGGTAGAGTCACCAGCCCTGGAGGGTCGTTTCCAACCTTCACGATTCTGTGATTCTCCATCAGACTGGATGCTCTTGCAACATGTTCATGCCCTTTACCAGGTGGTCCCAACTGCAGCACGGCTGAAGTTTGGGGGGTTTGGCTTTCTACCAAAGCATCCCTCCAACGTGGACCCCAGCCAGGTGCAACCTCTCCTTTCTGAAGGAGGTTTTTGGAAACCCACCCTGTCACAGGCTCCTTTGATCTGTCGTTGGCCCTGCATTAGCCCCGAGACCACGGGGCGTTATCTACAGCAGCGCAGTGACAGGCAGCCGAGGGCGAAGACGTGTAGACGTGGCACTTCAGGACATGCTTTAGTGGTCCTGATAATATTTACTAGATGGTTGGATTTGATGGTCTTGAAGGTCATTTCCAACTTTTACGACTCTATGAGACAATGGCTTTCACTACCTTGAGGTATAAAGGAGCGTGGCTTTGCTCAGGAGGGTCATGATACGAGGGCTGGAACCCCTCTGCTATTAGTCCAGGTTGAGAGTTGGGGTTGTTCAACCTGAAGAAGAGAAGGCTCTGGGGAGACCTCCTGTTGGCCTTTCAGGATTTAAAGGAGGCCTAGAAGAAAGCAGGGGAGGGACTTCTACAAGGGCTTGTAGTGATAGGACCAAGGGTAATGGTTTCAAACTGGAAGAGGGGAGATTTAGGTGAAATATTAGGAAGAAATACTTCCCTGTGAAGGTGGTGAGACACTGGCACAGGTTCCTCAGGGAAGCTGTGGATGGTCCATTACTGGAAGTATTGAAGACTGGGCTGGATGGGGATTTTATCAACCAGGTCTAGTGGGAGGTAGCAGGGGGGTGGATCTAGATGATCTTCAATGTCATTTCCAACCCAAACCATTCCATGATTCCATGAAATTTGGGAGGTATGAGCTGGAGAAGGACTGGCAGTGACCATCCCAGAACCAGCAGGCACCCCAGTAGCAGCACCTCAACATCACCCACCTCACATACCATTGGTGGGGTAACTACAAGGTTCATTTTTGTTTCTTGTGTCAGTCACAGGTTCATAGAGTGGTTTAGGCTGGAGAGGATGTTAAAGATCAGCTGGTTCCCAACCCCCTGCCGTGGGCAGGGACACCTTCTACCTTCCCTGCTTTGTAATCTGGCCCATTTGTCAGGTAAAACAGGAGAAAGAGCAAAAGGTCACGGCTCCATTTACCGGGAGCCTTGAAAGTTATTAACACTTCTCAGCCTTCCAGTTGGAAATTGTCTTTGCCCTCGGCTGCCTGTCACTGCGCTGCTGGAGATAACGCCCCGTGGTCTCGGGGCTAATGCAGGGCCAACGACAGATCAAAGGAGCCTGTGACAGGGTGGGTTTCCAAAAACCTCCTTCAGAAAGGAGAGGTTGCACCTGGCTGGGGTCCACGTTGGAGGGATGCTTTGGTAGAAAGCCAAACCCCCAAACTTCAGCTGTGCTACAGTTGGGACCATCTGGTAAAGGGCATGAACATGTTGCAAGAGCGTCCAGTCTGATGGAGAATCATAGAATCGTGAAGGTTGGAAACAACCTCCAAGATCATCAAGTCCAACTGTCTACTAAATATTATCAGGACCACCAAACCATGGCCTGAAGTGCCACATCTGGATGGGTTTTGAGCCCCTCCAGGGATGGTGACTCCACCCCTCCCTGGGCAGCCTGTTCCAAGGTCTCACCACTCTCTCAGCAAAGACATTTTGCCTCATGTCCAACCTAAACTTCCCCTGGCACAACTTAAGCCCATTTCCTCTTGTCCCATCACTAGTGACCTGGGAGAAGAGACCAACACCCACCTCACTCCAGCCTCCCTTCAGGGAGCTGTAGTGAGCAATAAGATCTCCTCTCAGCCTCCTCTTCTCCAGACTAACCAACACCAGGTCCCTCAGTTGCTCCTCACCAGACGTTCTCCAGATCCCTCACCAGCTTCCTTGCCCTTCTCTGAACTCGCTCCAGCCCCTCAATGTCTTTTTTGTCCTACAGCGCCCAAAACTGAACCCAGTGCTCAAGCTGCAGCCTCACCAGTACCCAGTTCAGGGTCATGATCACTTCCCTACTCCTGCTGGACAGACTGGTTTTGATCCATGTCAGGATGCCATTGGCCTTCTTGGCCACCTGGGTACCTTGGCCACTTTCTCTGCACACTGCTGGCTTGTGTTCAGCCGGGTGTCCACCAGCACCCCCAGGTCCTTTTCTGCCAAGCACTTGTTCAGCTGCTGTGCCCCAGCCTGGAGCTTTGGAGAGGGTTGGTGTGACCCACATGTAGTTCCCATCACTTGCCCTTATTGAACCTCACCCCATTGACCTTGGCCCATCGATCCGACCTGTCCAATACTTAAAGGAAAAGCCATGAAGGGGTTTTGGGAGAAGGGTTGAGTTGGCTTTTGATCCCTTTCCTCTTGCATCGTGAACTCCAGCGTTATGTGCACTGGTGGTATTTTGGCTGTGGGTAGCTCTTACCTGTGATGGACCAGCCCTTCTAAGAGGAGTAGCTCAAGGACAAAGGTTTAGCACACGTTGTCCCCCTTCTTTCCCAACACATGCACAAAAAGGCCTAAATTCTGCATTTTTTTGGCATATACTAGAGTGTAAGAAGTGCACAGATGGTCACACTTAAGGCAGAAGAGACTTAAGGGAAGGAGACTGGGTGATGAAGGCTCCAGGTGATTTTTCTTCTCACGGAACTTTTTTGCAAATCTGTCTTTAAATTCTACTTTCCAGCTCCACCGAAGTCGACGATATGATCAGAAAATCCACCAATCTGCTGCTGACCCGAACGCTGAGCAACTGTTTACAGAATGTCATCAAGAGGAAAAACGTCGGGCTGACTGAGGTAGGACGGGGTTTCGAGGAGAACCCATGTCCAGGGCTGGGTTTGGTCCCTTGGAGCTCCTTACAACAGCTTTAGAGATGATGGTTTGGAGCATTAGTCTGAAATAAGAGGCTGCAAAATACCAATGGAACCACACAAAAAAAATACTGAAGAAAAGAGCTTTTTGCCCCTCTCTGAATTAAACTAGTGGGTAAGGGACCTTCAAGGAGAACCAGAGAAGAGCCAGGTGGGAACTAGGAGAGGATCCCCATCTACGGGTGATGTTTGAGGTGGCTTCAATGCATCGCTACGATACAAACTCAATATTGGCGTTTTCTTTCTGCCATTTGATGCTTTTCTTTTTTTTTGTCCACGAGGTTGGATTTCTGAGAAGTTTGATGAGTGTTTGGGAATGTGTGTGGTACCCAGGGCAGTTCAGAGACCTCAGTGGGACCTCGGTGTGCCATTAAGAAATGAGGAGCTGTTGTGGAGGTGAATTTTGGAGAGTTCAGTGTATTTACAGTGGTATTTAGACTCATGAGTCCTCAAGCCCTTCATCTCAAAGTCTGGAATCTCTCTGCTCCCTGGAGGCAAATTCCTCTTCCCTCCTGCTCCTCCCAAGGCTCAGAGGAATGCAACTGCTATCCCTGCACCATCCATCCCCCAGATCATCTTTTCTGAGTGTGGGAAGGGCAAGCCCAGTGCCACAATCACCTCAGCCACCTGTGCCCAGTTTAGATGGCAAAGATGCTCCTCAGCATCTTCCATGTGGAGTGAAGGTGGTGCCTTTCTTGGGGCTGAGAGTGGCTTCTACACGGGCTTTGAAGAGGATTTTTGTAAGGAAAGCCTCTGTAGCAAACTTGGGTTTAAAATAAAGGTGTTATATGTCCAGAGACTGGTATTCATCTCTGAATCTCTGCTGGAGCGTGGCCAGAGAAGGGCAATGGAGCAGGGGAAGGGTCTGGAGCACAAGGCTGGTGAGGGGCAGTGAAGGGACCTGGGCTTGTTCAGCCTGGAGCAAAGGAGGCTCAGGGGAGACCTTCTGGCTCTGACAGCTCCTGACAGGAGGTTGGAACCAGGGGGGTTTGGGCTCTTCTCACAAGAAACAAGCACCAGGACAAGAGGAACCATCCTCAAGTTGAGCCAAGGGAGGTTTAGGTTGGAGCTGAGGAACAATTTCTTCCCCTTGAGGGTTGTCCAGGGCTGTCCCAGGCTGCCCAGGGCAGTGGTGGAGTCCCCGTGACCCCTGGAGGGGTTTGAAAGCCGTGGAGCTGTGGTGCTGAGGGCCATGGGTCAGTGGTGCCCTGGCAGTGCTGGGGGAATGGTTGGACTCAATAATCTTGAATGTCCTTTCCAACCTAAATTAATGATGCTTCCAAGTCAGTGATCCTGCAAAGAGGAAGCCTGGGCTATTGAGCTGATTGACTTCAGCAGAAGCTTTTGCTCCTGATTTGCCTTTAATATCCCAAAATAGTGTCACGTGAAGGTAGCTGAGAAAACAACGCTCAGAAAACTGAAGATATTGGTGGTGATGGTAACTGGGAAGATCCCAGGGTGAGATCTGTTGGTCACCTACACCACCTTCAGAGTAGTAAAAAAACCTTGTGTTTTCTTTGTTGCCTGCCTTCGTGTGATGTTGGTTGATGTCACTCCAGATACGGGTTGTTTAGGGTTCATTAGCAGACTGAACACTTGAGATTTGACGTGACTTTTTTTTTCTTTGGTCAGCCTGTTGTGTGTGAGCTGTGCTGAAAAGAGCTGTGAGTGACAGCTGAATGGAGGAGAGGCAAGGGGATAAAAAAAAAAGAATAAATAAATCAAAAAAATATCACCTTTTATGATATTAGTGGCTGTCATGGGAAATGCTTTCCCCTCCCCCAAATCATCTTTTATTTAAGTTTCTGCTGTTGTTAAAGGAGGAGAACTTTTGAGCTTGTAGCAAGGCTTACTGTGTTTGCACAACGTCAGCTTTTCATGCCAGAGGTCCTAATAAATTGGCAGCCCTTAAACCTGGCACCTCCCTGGCTTTAGGAGCATGATCTTTGAAAACTTTTTGGGTTTGAGTTGTGTTTTGTTTCTTTTCTTTTTTTTTTTTTTTTGCCTTCGTAGCTTGTACAGATTATTATAAACACGACCCATTTGGAGAAATCCTGCAAGTTCCTCGAGGAATTCATCACCAATATCACTAATGTACTTCCAGAAACTGTCCACACTACGAAACTCTACGGGACCACAACCTTCAAGGTGAGAAGGCTGGTAGATCCACCTGCTGGGAGGTGCTCTGGATGGTTGGGTTGGAGAGTATCTGCTTTCCAACTGTGAGTGTGTGGATGTAGGGAGCAAAGCTCAGAGGATCTCCTGCTCAGATGGAACCTTCTGGGTTCCTGCTTGTGACCATCACCTCTCATCCTATCCCGGGGCACCACTGAGAAGAGTCTGGCCCCTTCTACCTGACCCCCACCCTGCAGATATTTGTCTACATTCACAAGATCCCCTCTCAGGCTGCTCTTCTCCAGGCCAAACAGCCCCAGGGCTCTCAGCCTTTCCCCATCAGAGATGTTCCAGTCCCTTCAGCATCCTCACAGCCTCCACTGGACTCTCTCCAGTATTTCCCTGTCCCTCTTGAACTGGGGAGCCCAGCACTGGACACAACACTCCAGATGTGGCCTCACCAGTGCAGAGTAGAGGGGCAGGAGAACCTCCCTTGACCTGCTGGCCACACTCTTCTTCATGCCCCCCAGGAGACCATTGGCCTTCCTGGCCACAAGTGCCCATTGCTGTCCCATGGAGACCTTCTTGTCTGCCAGGACACCAAGGTCCTTCTCCATGGAATCCTTCCTATCTGAAGGATTAAGCAGCTTTTCAACAAAAGGCTGATTTTTATTTTAGATTGGTTCTTTTTATTTACATGAATTTTCATTTTGGTGTTGGAGCACCACACAGCATTACACGCTCCGCGGCCATGAGCACTCACAGCTCCTCTTCCACCCAAGAGAACACGTTTCCAGGACTTACATTTCTGTACCTTTCCACTCCTTTTAGCATTATCCCCTAAAAATCATGGAACAACTGGTAAACTTCAAAGTCTTCAAATCGTAAGCCAGGAATGTCCACCCAGACACTTGATATGAAATCTCAAGGCCATAATGAGGTCAACTGTGGGATGTCTGGTTTGTGTCCAGTGGCTGAAGAGCAGGAGGTGGGAACAGCACCAAGGATTCCAGCAGTAGGACTTCCCAAAGTAGGGAATTGGTTAGGTGAGGTTTGCCCTTGGTGGTTCAGCCTGGAGAAGGCTCCAGGGAGACCTTCTTGGAGCCTTCCAGTATCTGAAGGAGGCTACAGGAAAGCTGGAGAGGGACTTTTTCCAAGGGCTTGTCGTGACAATGGCTTCAAACTGGAAGAGGGGAGATTGAGTTTAGAAATTAGGAAGTTCTTCACTCTGAGGGTGGTGAGACACAGGAACAGGTTGCCCAGGGAAGTTTTGAGTGCCCCATCTCTGGATGTGTTGAAGACTACGTTGGATGGGACTTGGAGCAACCTGATCTATTGAGAGGTGTCCCTGCCCATGGCAGGGGGGGTTGGAATGAGATGACCTTTAAGATCCCTTCCAACCCAAACCATTCTATGATTCTTTGATAACTCCGCAGGAGATTAAGGCCCCTTGTCCCCAGGGAAGTCCATTCATTGTCCCTTCTGGCATCATCTATCTATTTGGCTTAGGAGTTGAGTTGTCCTACCCTTACCTGCATGCAGTTTGGTGGGTCTCAACCTCCTCTCCCATCTCGCTCGCTCTCTCTCTTTCATCCTACACTAGATTTGTCCTCCCAGTCCCCAGGCTGCATCACAGGCAGACATCAACTTGATCTTGCCTACTAGTGACCTGGTGGGACGTGTCCCATCAGTCTGAGCTAACGTGAAGCTGTAGCAGCCATGTAGCTGCCCACAGGTACTTTCTCTTCTGCTGCCTTTAGAGCTAAAGGTTGGGACAAACTCACATCCTGTGGCTTGTGTAGTTTTGAGGTACAGAGACTCCATCCCACATAACATTGTCTTCTTACCCAGGATGCCCGCCATGCTGCCGAGGAGGAGATTTACACTAACCTGAACCAGAAGATAGACCAGTTCCTGCAGCTGGCAGACTACGACTGGATGGCCATGGAGCCAGGCAGCAAGGCCAGCGACTACCTTGTAGATCTCATTGGCTTTCTACGCAGCACATTTGCTGTCTTCACCCACCTCCCGGTAAGCCACCTCCACCAATTTGATTTCTTTTTGGGTCTGGAGAGCACACAATGGTGCCGTTGACGGTTGCTCAAGGCTTTAGGAGAATGATGGAGTGGGGGCCGTGACCTGTCAAGTGATATGAACTATCCAATCTATTTTTAAATTGCACGTGTTGCCAGAAGTCGAGCTTCAGTTGAGGGTCTCCACGAGTATTCCCAAGTCCACTTCTATGTGACCCAAGGGAGATATCTCGGCCCACCACGTAGATGTAGGATCGTAGTTCACAAGCCACCGGTATTTTAGATACGTTGGCAGCTGGATGGACATTCACAAGAGACGCCCAATATTAAGGTGTCTCCTATTTGAACTGCAGATCCATTTCCAGATGTTCCTCAGGTCACTGGAGGCCTCCCATCAAAACATTGCTCTGCTGGAAGGCAGCAGAGGGATTTTATGTCCTTTTTTTTTTTTGTGGTTGGCTGGGTAGTGTCCCATTCAATAGGAAAAATTATCATCATCAGGGAGTTTCATTTCCACTCAAACATCTTTTCTTTCCCTTTAAATAAGATTTACTCTGAGCTGTAGGGAGATCTACGTAAGAGTATCTTCCATCAGCAGGTCGTTTTGAAACAGCAAACCCACCGCACGCGGTGTTTATCCTAAAAGCCATTTCAGATCTTTCTTCTTTCCTGGACTGTTACTTAGTTGTTGCCCGGGATTAGACGACCCTGGCACATGCTGGGCATCCTTCAGGAGCTTGGATATAAACAGGAAGAAAAGTCTAAGGACACACAATGGCAGTTTCCTTCACTCCCTTTTGCTTGTTTACGCTGCTGGTTGCTCCACTGGAAGGATGTTGAAGTCCTCCAGAGCTGATTTAGGAGGGGTTACAGCCCCCAAAACTCTGCAGCCTTCTGCGTGGCTCCTGTGTTTTGATCTTCTCCATCACAGCAGTCAGATTTGGCAGCAGGATGGAAATGAGGGCTGAGTGGCTGTGGATGGAGAAGCCACCAAAAGAGGAATCATAGAGTCATAGAATATTCTGGCTGGAAATAGAGCTTTAAGGTCATTTAGTCCAACAATTCCTCCAGTACTGCCAGGGCACCTCTGACCCATGACCCTCAGCACCACAGCTCCACGGCTTTCAAACCCCTCCAGGGATCATGGGGACTCCACCAGGAGCTGTCGAGAGCCAGAAGCTCTCCCCTCAGCCTCCTTTTCTTTCTCCAGGCTGAACAAGCCCAGGTCCCTCAGCTGCTCCTCCCCACACTGCTGCTCCAGCCCCTTCCCCAGCTCCGTTGCCCTTCTCTGGCCATGCTCTAGTCCCTTTTTGGGAGTGAGGGGCCCAAAATTGACCTCAGGATTCAACGAATGGCGTCCCAAGTGTCCAGTCCAGGGGACAATCCCTGCCCTAAATGGAAATGGCTTTCCCACTTCTCTGTACCTGGAGATGTTGTTGAGAAGGTGGTTTATTGGCTCTGCTATCACTGGAATAAACTGCTAAATAAAGTGTTGTCCCCTGTGCTGAGGGGTCGGAAGGGTTTTCATCCATCTTCTTGTTCAGGCCAGGTTTATTGCCAAAATGTCACCTCCCGAGACGCCGTGGGGCATGGGGCTGGTTCCCTCTGGAATCAGGAGGTGCTTGGAGACGGCTCAATTCCTCAGTTCCTGGCTTTCACCACCAGAAAGGTGATGTGGCTGCACAGGGGTGGTTTATCACCTGGAGGCCACTTCCACTAATCATACTGGGACCACTTAGGCAAGGAAGTAATGGAGTTTGACAGGGAGATGGTCTCTTCACCGGAGCATGAAGCATGGCCTCCAGGAGACACGAGGATGGGGAAAGATGCCCACCATGATTTGTGAGGTGGACCTGGAGTCATTTATCTTCCTTAAATATTAATGTTTCCTTTTTGAGTGGCTCAAAATTGTTTTGGAGACTGACAGGACAGATAATTGGTCTAAAAAAAAGACCAAAATAGATCAAAGTGGCCTTTTCTCTGCCAGACCTGGATTAGAAAGGACCCAGCTGAGGAGAAGGCTCTTTGCAGCCAAGGCCAGTGGGTCAGGTGGTTTGAGAAGCTGTAGATCAGGTTCAGTGGTTTGTAGGAGATGTAGGTCTGGGATTTTTTCATATATACTGGAGTTTCTTCCTTTGGAGGAGTGCTGTCCCTGAACATTGCTGATGGGTCCCTGCATACCCTTGCGGGCCATGGTGGGTGAGAGCAAGTCAGGAGGAATCAGGGCACATCTGAAAGGCCCCCAGCTCCTTTTGTGTCTCTGCTGGTTCATTCTTGTAGGGTTTGAGGGCCTTTTTCTAGTGCCTTTTGTAGAAACAGCCAAGTTTCTGCACTTTGCTGTAGGATGTGTGGAAGACCAGGGTGGTAGCAAGCTCACATCTGTCTGAAGCCGTGCAGAAAAATGATGGGGATGTTTGTGAAAGCACCAAAAACGTGGCGTGAGCTTCGCTAGTGAAAGGGAAAAGTGAGAGGGGCTCGAGGTGGATAGGAATGATCTCCAAAAAGGGGTGAATTATGACTAGAAGAGGATGTTGCAGGATCACTAGTGGCAAGGTAGAGCTGCCTCTGTGCTGCCGCTCCGAATCCAGCCCAAATCATTAACACTGTTTTGTTAGGATGTAAGAGGAGTTGCTGCCCTGTTTGAAATGAGTTTGCAGCCTGGTCCAGTTCTAAAATACAGGATTTCCACACCGCCAGTAACTCACAGAGGAAAACAAGTGACTGTATACCTTCCTTGGATGAGATACCTTTGGATGAGACATCCTTGGAGCATCTTCTCATTCTTAGTATCATAGAGTAGTTTGGGTTGGAAGGAACCTTCAAGATCATCTCGTTCCAACCCCCATGCCATGGGCAGGGACACCTCCTCCTAGCCCAGGTTGCTCCAAGCCCCATCCAACCTGGCCTTGAGTGTTTCCAGGGATGGGGCATCCACGGACTCCATGCAACACTGTCCCTTCCTCTTCTCATGTCCTTTGCTGAAGATACCCCCATCTTCCAGAGCTGATAATCAGATACCTTTCTGTTGAATTTATCCAATTTTTCAAGGCACGAAGCCTTCTTCTTGTCTTGGAACTTGCAGCAGCTTCTCAGAAGAGAAGAGTGGCAGTCTCAGGAGGTGACTAAGCGGCAGGATCACCTGCCTTTTGTCATGGTGGTAATTGCACCAAGAAAAACCTTCACCTGCTGATCAAAGAAACTCAGCCTGGGCATGTCGGTGGTTACTGTGCTACAATTACACCAAAAAAAAAAAAGAAAAAAAAAAAAAAAAAAAAAAAAAAAAGCCCCGTCCTGTAATAGCACAGAGCTGAAAGTCCTGAGCTTGCAAAAATGCAGGCGGCTCCTTAACGTGACGGGTGTGAGTAATCCCATTGTCTCGTCTGCAGGAAACCTTTCTGGGGTCAAGGCTCCAGCTCGCCCCAAGGCAGATCAAGTGGCCTTGAAGGGGCCGGTTGACTCAAGTCAACGGTTCGGAGAGGGGGTGAAGAGGGGCAGAGATGCTGAGCGAGCTGAAAGGTGACTCCGAGCTGAGATTTGGGCGTTGGGTTTTGTGGGTCCTTTTTTTTTTTTTTTTTCTGGAGACACAAGGCTGAATTTTTCTCGTGTTTATCGGGGGAAATCCCAGAATAGTTGAGGTCTCTGGAGGCCATAGAATCATAGACTGGTTTGGGTGGGAAGGGACCTTTCAAGGTCATCCAGTCCAACCCCCCTGCAGGGAGCAGGGCCATCTGCAGCTAGAGCAGGGTGCTCAGAGCCCCGGGCAACCTCCCCTGCAATGGTGCCAGGGATGGGGCAGCCACCACCTCTCTGGGCAACCAGGTCAAGCAAGACAAATAGCCCAGTCCTGGCTCATGGAGTGGCATAAAGAGTCTCCACTTTGTCCAGTGTTCAACACAGGAATTCCAATCCTTATTTTTTTCCTTTTGAGCATCAAGGGTAGATATTGTAGGAAATGGTTGGGAACCTCTAGATGTTAGGAACCCTTGGAATCAATCTGCTTCTTGCAGCTTTCAGGATGGTGAGCAAAGGGCACACTTTTGGGTATGGGTTGGAAGGGACCTTCAAGATCATCTCATTCCAATCCCCGCTGCCGTGGTCAGGGACATCTCCCACTAGCCCAGGTTGCTCCAAGCCCCATCCAACCTGGCCTTGAATGTTTCCAGGGATGGGGCTGGGAGGGGAGGGCAAAGTTCATGGTGAAGTTACCTGGGTTTTGGTGTATCCCGAGGCAGCATGAAATTGTCATGGTGGTTTAGAGGCCACAGTTTGAAAATGTTCCTCTAAGTGCCCAAAACGTCTCAGAGCAAATAATACGCTGGTGGAAATCCAAGTGGGATTAACATTTGGCTTCAAGGCTGCCCTCGTCCTGCGTTAGCCAGGGAGAGTCGGTTCCCGCTGCTGCCCAGGGAGCCCGGCGTATTCACTTGGGATGCTCAGGCCTCTT
>JANVCC010000035.1:42613012-42643006 GCA_025345505.1 Todiramphus chloris collaris
GAGAAAAGAGAACACAGAAGAGAGAGAAGAAGAAAAGAAAAGAAGAAAAGAAAAAAAAAGAAAAAAAAATGAAAAGAAAAAAAGAAAAGGAGGAGGTGGTTTCTGGTTTTCAGCAAGTAAAGGGCCACGGCCTCACAAAAAAATTACCATTTCCAGCGTAATACTTTTAAAAGAATGACTGAAAAAGGGCTTTTGTCTTTGATGGCTGATTGTTGCTTTTATTTCTTGTTGGACAAGTTAATGTAAATCGCATTGACAGGGCTACTCCAAACACACTGATTTGTTGACATTAAGCTTCTCGGAGATGGAGGGTTGTGTCAACACCTACGGTGAACTGTCAGGTTAACAAAGCAAGGATGTTTTCTTGGGGGAGGGGAGCAGATTTGGGGGGGGGGGGGGGGGGGAGGGGGGGGGCCGGGGCAGGGGGGAGGGGGATTGCGTTTTGTTTTTATTTTAAGTTTCCTTTAATCCTCTGTTAGTCTTGTATCTTGATAACCTCCTTTGGAAGGTAATCAGGGCAGGTCAAGAGGTGATGCTGACCCGGGAAGGGGAAGCAATCTTTCAGCGATCGAACAAACTCCAACCTCTGCCGTCATGAGCAGTTCAACGTGAAGCGTCTGCAAAGGGGCTTTGGGGTTTTTTTATTCTGGTTTGGGTTTTTTTCTCTTTTTCTTTTCTTTTTTTTTTTTTTTTTTGCCTTTTGTGCTTATTTTTGCCAGATGGCAGGCACAGATTTCAGCTGGAGCTGCGCAAGCGCTGCGGCCTCTCTGCCTGCGACGTTCCTGCCTTATTCACCGGACTGGCATCTCCTCCTGGTTGCAAATAAAAGCACCAGTCCCAGCAGCCCTTGCTTTGGTGGAAAGGGCTTTGGAAGTGTTTGTTTTCCTTTTAAAGAGAACGGTTACCTGTGTTTTTATTGAAATAGCCAGATCCCTCTCTAAGGTTTTAAAAGGCATGGAAGCAAAATGCCTTGAGCTTTTGCACAACCACAGCTTTGACCGCTCCGGGAGGGACCCAAGTGGAAAATAATGGTCATGAGAACTTCATATGAGCACCAAAGACACCTTTAGATTTGCAGAAGGTCCCATCTGTGCTCAGAGAACGTCTCCTTGCCCTGGAAAGAGCTGAACAAGTTATGCTTGGGCTGATCCCTGCTGTCACAGAGTCATAGAATCCCAGCATGGTGGGGTTGGAAGGGCCCTCTGGAGATGCTCTGGTGCCACCCCCCTGCTCCTTCCAGCCGGGTCACCCAGAGCAGGGGGCCCAGCATCACAGGGTCCAGCCGGGTTGGGAATCTCTCCAGAGAAGGAGACTCCACAGCCTCTCTGGGCAGCCTGGCACAGGCTCTGATACCCTAACACCAAAGAACTCTCTCCTGCTCTGGTGGAACCTCCTGGGTTCCATCTTGTGCCCTCCAACTCACTAGGGTTTACATCCATAGCCACCTTCTTACTGGGGGGAGAGCTGAAGCACATGGGTGTTGATTTGCAGAACATACTTCATATGAATATGCTTAAGAATATACTTAAAACTGACCCTGTTGGACTTTGATTTCCTCCTCACCCTCCTCAGACCAGGTTCAAGGAACCCATAGTTTTCTTTTCTTAATATTCTGCCACCTGCTGAGCAGCTGCTGGCAACTTTGGAGCATTGGTGGGTTGTGGTCACCTATGGACGATGACCGATGTGTACCTCTCTTGCCTTTCTTGCTGTTGCTTTGCTCTCTTCTGCCTTTGACTTTGAACTCCCTGTGTTGTCCTCTGTAGGGGGATGTAGATGTCCACTCTACAATGTCGGTGAGTACAAGACTGCGTGTCGTGCGCGTTTGGTCTGCTCTGCTTGCACCTCAAGTGTTAGAGGGTGAGTTGAACCAGAAAAGGTCCTTAGTCTCGGAAGGGAGGAAAAGAGAAGGTTGGGTAGAAGTTTTGATCAACAAGATAAACAAGAGACGGGGAAATGGTTTCCTGACAGATAGGTCACCCCCAGGAGTTCTCTTGCAGTCGCATTGCCCGTTGCATTCGTCTGGCTCCTTTTATCCCCCATACATCCCTAACTGCCTGGGGAACTGGGGGAGGTGCCTGTTACTTGGGAAAGCAGGATGGGATCTTCGACCTCTGCCTGGAAAAGAAAAGATCTTTGTAAAATCCCCCCTTGCTCCCTGTGATTTGTTCAGGCAAATCCCCCGTGGGGTTTTCAGCTTGGTGTTCCTCCTGGTCTAAGCGCTTGGAGCCGGGGCTTGGACCGCTACGTGGCTAGCGTGGTGGAATAGTGTTTTATCCAGAAAGCAGGGTGGATTCCTGACGTTTACTATCTCCCTACCCAGATTAGGGCAATTAGCACCGGGAAAGCGAAGGAGACCTTTGGGACCTGCCTTCTGGTTCAACGAACCCCTCTAAACGCTGTCGTTTCTGCTTGCTCCGTGTGCGGGAGGAAAAGCCGCGGCATTCCCACAGATCGATGGCAAACAAAGTGCTCTCGAGCTACCTTGTTTCCTCTGTTCCCATGTCTGCAAGCCCAAGGCACATGCGAGCAAAGGGTGCCTGGTGGGGATGTGGAGGGAGGGGTGTTCTTTTTCGGGTCGTCACAGCCCTGCTCAACGTAGCATCTACCCCAGCTTCTGCTTTCCCACCTTTAACCCCCGCTCTTCGTTTTAGTGCTGAGCTGCCCGTGGTAGCGTCGCTATTTCATGCCGTGGTTGGATGCTTGTACCCCTTTTCCTGGAAACTGAGCCTAGCTAAGCCTGGAGTATTTGCTCTGGGTACCTGGGGGTTTCTAAGTCAACACCGAGGTCTCAAATCAACACCAGCTTCTGGAAAGAAAGAGCCTCGGTAAAGCGATTTTCCATCAAAGCCGCGGCTCGGTCGCTGGCAGGGATGCGGGCAGGGATGCTTCGGGCTTCCAGGAGAGGTGTTGAATGTCCCGACCGTCCTATGTGATGTCCTCAGGGCGTACCTGAAGAGAGACAGCCGTAGAAACTGGTATTGCCTCTGGCTTTTCGAGAACTTTCAACCATTTAGAAGCCAGATGTATTTATTTCTTTAATTGAATCCAGCGCCTAGACAGCTATGGAGTCAGCTTCCTATGGAGAGGGGTGCATTAGTTTCATTAAGGTAAATCAATGAAAAATAATACCTGGAGGTCCCCTGGAAAGGGTCAGGAATGGAGTAATCCCTTTATACGGTGGGACTTTGCTGGCCTGTGTTTAGCGGGGTTTTGGTTTTAACTGCAGTGGATTCTAATTTTCCTTTTAACCCCTCTAATTTTTTGTTCTCGGAGTAGTTGGTATTAATCGGTGGAAATAAATCACTCGTCTGTCTGTCTAGAAGAGATTGGGAAAGAAACATCTAATCTAATTGCACAAAGTAGCAGGACAAAGGAGCGATTGTAACGGACTTGAAAATGCCTGGTGGGAAGTAGTTGTGTCTAATCCTGGAAGTTCCATGGCGTTGCAGATATGGACACACGTAGTCGAGTTGCCTGGCGTGCAGACATGGACAGGGCATGAGCAGCATCCAAACCCCTCCCCGTGTGGTCCTCAGGGGGCTTCCTCTGCTCTTCAGAGATGATCCAGGTTGGATGGGGCTTGGAGCAACCTGGTCTAGTCGGAGGTGTCCCTGCCTGTGGCAGGAGGGTTGGAATGAGATGATCTTGAAGGTCCCTCCCAACCCAAACCGTTCTAGGATTCTATGGTCTGAGTCTCTTGGGGGGTTACTTGGACCAGCTTTCCCTGAAGGTTGGGGAAAACACCCCTAGAAAAATGAGGGTGCCTTGGTGAGGAGAAGTTGGGCTGGTGACCGGAGCAGTGCTTGCGTAGCTTCCTGGTCCCGTGCACTCCAGTGACTCCACATGACTCTCCCAGTCTTCTCAAGCATCTCCCCAAATCCCTGATACTTACCAAACCGAAAGGGTCAAACCAAGAGCTAATGGTCACTTGAAATCGAGGAGCCAGGCATTTGAATTGAGCTTTGTTGACTGGGGAGGAGGCTGACCTCTGATTAACCCGGGAGCGCCGGTTAACTCGGATCCGGGTAAGCCAAGTTACCTTCTAATTACATGGTTTCTTGTCTGCTTTCAGCGCTTAGAAAATTAATCGAAGCTAAAATGCCCCGTTCCCATAAATCCTTTAAACCAGGGTGTGCACGCTTCCTTAGGTAGGGCTTCCCTTTGTGTAGTCACCTTGGCATGCTCGCCCTTGATTTGGATTTACCAGAGGTGAGATTTGTAAAGCTGGGTTGCTGCTGATGTCTGTCTCTACCTTCCAAAAACCCAAAGTTATGAGTTTGGATTGTTTGGGGTTTTTTTCCCCCCTTTAGAGAATTGAAGTCAAACAATAGACTTGGGAATTTTTAAGCTTTCCTTGTTTCAAGTCTTGCGAGGCTCTCCTTAAGTTGCGAATGTGCAAAGGAACGTCGATGAATGCCACGTCTGCTTCCAAAGCCCCCAGCTATCCTCCTTAACCTACCCATGGGAGGAGACCCACCTGCCCTAGAGAAGCCCAACTTCCATGGAATCACAGAATGGTTTGGGTTGGAAGAGACCCTGGACAACCCTGGAGGGGAAGAAATTGTTCCTCAGGTCCAACCTGAACCTCCTGTGGGGCAACTTGAAGCTGGTTCCTCTTGTTCTGCCATTTGTTCCTTGGGAAAACAGAGAACAGAGACATTCTCCCTGGATCTTGTAGTCTAGAGTAGATGTAATTGCAAGAGTGAGTAAGAAAAGCATCTAAAAGGGCAGATCCTCCTGGACTTCTTATGATTGCTGTGGTGTTTCTTCACTGTATTCCAGGAAGGGCAATAAATTTGGAGAGCCCAAGGGGTTAATTAAAAGGCAAGGTATTGGTAATTTCTGAAGCATTCACCATCCATCTTTTTCTTTTCTCTGCTTTTCTACCAGAACATTTCACTATTGAAAATGGCAATTGAATGTATGATTTAGATTTTGAAGTTTCATCCGCGGCTTCTGTTGGTCCCTCAGTAACCAGCTCTGCTTGGAACACACAAACTAAATCTGCCAAACGTTGATGGCTCATGGGGTGGAAATGGGAGTGGGTGGGTTGGTTGTTTTTTGGTTGTTGGGTTGTTTTGGGGTTTTTTTTTTTCTTTTCTTTTGAGCTTATCCTTCCAGTCTGTTCAACATCTGTGCGTCTGAAGAAGTCATGTCTTAGTTGCGTTTCCATCGGGCGTTCGTACGTCATGGTGACGTGCCCACCCTTCCTTTGGTGTCCCAGCCAGGAGAAATCTGCTTAAAGGAGGGGGTCTGGAGTGTTCCACGTGCGTGTGAAGGGCAAGAAATCCTTGGTGCCAATGTGCCTCAGGGCTCTGCTGTGAGGACAAGGGCAGCGTGCTGTGCTCCGAGCCTTGAGAGCTTTCATTTACCCCATGAAATTGTAGTTGTAAAATTAGATTGAGAAGATGAAGCTCTTCAGTTCATAGAATCGTGGAATGGCCTAGGCTGGAAGGGACCTCAGAGATCATCTCATCCAACATCCCCACCATGGGGCAGGGACACCTTTCAATTATACCAGGTTGCTCAAGGCCTCATCCAACCTGGTCTTGAACACCTCCAGAGAGGGTCATCTGCAGACCCTCTGGGCAATCTATTCCAGAGTCTCACCACTCTCATACTCAAGAACTTCTTCCTAGGATCCAGTCTAAACCTATTTTCCCTCAGTTAAAAACCATTTTCCCTCATCCTATCGCTGGACACTCTTGTGAAGATCCCTCTCCAGCCTTCCTGTAGGATCCCTTCGGGTGTTGGAAGGCAGTTGTAAGGTCCCTCCAGAGTCTTCTCTTCTCCAGGCTGAACAATCCCAGCTCCCTCAGCCCATCCTCCCAGCAGAGGTGCTCCAGCCCCTGGATCATCTTCGTGGCCTCCTCTGGACTCGTTCCAACAGATCTGTGTCCCTCTTATGGTGGGGACACCAGAAATGGACTCATTATTCGAGGTGGGGTCTCATAAGAGCAGAGTAAAGGGGGAGAACCACCTCTCTTGATCTGCTGGCCACACTCCTCTTGATGCATCTTAGGGCAGGGTTCTCTCTAAGTCTTCCTGCCGCTGTGGCTGGCAGATGCTGTGCCCTGATAAATCAGCAGTGAGAAGTGTGGTTGTAGCTCTTCGTATGTTAGAGAAAGAAATACACACACACAAAAAGTAAATAGAAGAAGAATCTGTATTTAATCAACTTTTTGTTTCCAAAATGGCAGCTGCTTTGTATTTAATGGAAAAATCGGGCTCTTCCCAATGGAAAGAATGTTACTCCCAAAGCGAGTACAAAAGAAAATAAAAGCCACAAAAGAGGGGGGGGAGTGAAATATGCCTTTTTTTAAATTATTATTATTTTATTTTGGGGTTGGTTTTTTTTTTTTTTCCTCCTCATTTGTGCTGGTTGTAGAGCTGCACACTTGGGCCATGGCTCTGGTTTGTGTCAAGTAACTTGGAATGTCCCAGTCCTTGGCCATGGGGACCAGGAAGGAGCCTTGCTCCGTGCTAACGAGGCACAAACCAGGACCTGGAACAATTTGGGCTACCTCAGGCTTCTTCTGTATGGAGAGAGGCTCGTTAAATGTGGGTTATTTATAGGTTTAATTGCTTCGTGGGCTGAGATGCCTCTGCTGATGGAGCAGCACGGTTTTTTTTCTTCCACCCTTCTTGTGGCAGGGTCTTGGTGTCTTTCTCAGAGGTAACTCTTTGTGGAGACCCAAGTGGTGAGTGTGGGAGGAGGAGAAGATTGAGGAACATCAAGCTCTTGCCTTGTCCATACCCACCCAGCGTCGCCATCCTCTCCTGAGGTTACAGTGAACCTACAGCACCGTCCTTTCTTGGTCTGCTGAGCATGACTGCTTGGAGTATTTGCTCTGAAATGTGTTTCAATGGCAAAAAAAGTAGTCATTTAATGCTGGGGAGAAGCTGCCAAACTACCACCTTGGCAAGTCAAAAGCCCCAGGTTTATAGAGTTCGGTCAACGGTGCAGTTTGGTTTAGGGTTCCTTCCTGCTGCTGAGCTGTGGAGATAACTTTTGGGGGAAGGAGAAGCAGTTTGAGCTGCCGTGACGTGCTCTGTCCATGCATTTGGGGGTTTGGTAGGTGCCTCTCTGATGACCCCTGCACCAGGGATGTCTCGTGGTGCCATTTCTCAGTGAAGGGAAGTGCCACAGGCATTTGCAGCACAGCTTGGAGTATTTAGAGAGCAGGTAGATGATCGGGTTTTTATCTTTTATTGCTTAGAAAAGAAGGTCACATAAAGAAAGCGGAAAGCAGTGGGTTTGGAACAGAAGTTTGATGATACGGGTTGAACCTCCAGCCTGGTGGGAGATGGTTACATGACTCATGAGAGTGTCTACAGTTAAACCAAGTGGCTAACAAGAATAAAACACGTAATTCCTTGGGTTTCTTCGAGCATAACGCTGCCGTACGCCTAGCTCTGACTGGCCCCAGGGCTTTCCCACCTGTGTCCAGCATGAAGGTCTTCGTGCAGACATCCAAAGCATCTCAGGAGACCAGACTGGATGCTCCAGTGCTGCTCCTTTCGGGTGCCCCAGGCTCTGTACCCAACTCTTCCCATGCTGTAGGCTTTTAAAAAGCAATTAATTCAAAATATCCTGCAGTTCCTTCGGGTGGCATTCAAGGAAGAAGGTGCAGATCTTGGAATCCTCTATTTCCTTGGGGTTTTTTTTTGCATATGTAAAAAAAAATCCAACCAAACAAAAAAAACCCCAACCAACCAGCAGCTTCCCAGCTTTGCTGCAAACTACTGAGTGTCTCCAAACCACCTCTGCTCGGTCACGTGTTGTGGAGCCTCCATAAAGCTTCAAAGAAACCGTCCCGTGCTCGGTTGTAAGAGCTGCGTCCCGAGGTCCTTCCTTTCTCCACCCCCTGCCCTTCCTTCTATTTATTTATTTTTCTGTTTAAAAGAAGAAAAAGAAAGTAGATGTCACTCGTTGGCTCTGATGGAGCAGGGGAAGCGAGGGAGAAATCTTGGGTTCCTATGGATGTTCTTACCCTGGATCCTCATATCATGGTGACAAAATCCTTGAGTCACGCTTTGACCGTTGCGTGTCTTCACTCCCACTCGTAAGCAAGTTGATGCAGTTGGTAGTGCCAAGACCCCTTGATGACTACATAGGAAAGACCTGGCCATGGAACTGGATACTCCACAAATTCAGTGTCATTTGGTTAAGGACCAAAAAAACCCCACCCCAAACTAAAATAAAATAATAATAGGGAATAAAAAAAAAAAACCCAACCAAGCGCTTTCAGATCTTTCTGTGGGAGCCGGCGGTGACCATCACCCCTGACGTGCTTTTTGCTGTGCTGCTCCACGTCGGAGCCTCAGATCTCCCACCAGCTTCAACCAAAACAGCCTCCAGCTGTTGACCTGGGGCATCTTCTTAAGGTTTTTTTCCACTTTTATTGGAATGAGAGGGGTTTTACACCAGGCTGCAGTGGTCGGCGTAACTGGCTGGTTTATGTTTGCCATGTGTTTGTCTTGCTGCCTTATCTTGCCCTTTAATGCTCAAAAGAGAATAGAAGTGGAAAATGTTTACTTCTGAAAATGATACCCCGTCAGTATTTTTAAATACCCCTGGAAGGAAGCCACTTAAACGTGGGCTCGCGCTCGGCTTTCACGTGAGCTTGAAGTCAACCCTCCCCTCCCTCTGCTCAAGAGGATGGTGGCCTTCCAGGTTGGTTGGAGCAACTGCTCTTTGATTTCTGCTCTTCAGATGCCGTCAACGTTCCAGGTCAGCGGATCTTTGCACGAGGCAAATTTCACTGGAAAACCGTGTTAGTTGGCACTGCTTTGGGGCGTTGCTCTTCGTAGGTTTATTGTGGTGAACCTGAGGTATTTCGATGACAGAAGGCTGTCTCTTGGAACCATCTACTTCACCCTGGGGAGACCCCCCTGCAGTGCTGGGGCCAGCTCGGGAGTGCTCAGCACAGCAGAGACAGGGACCTGGTGGAGCGGGGCCAGAGGAGCCCCAGCAGTGCTGGGAGGGCTGGAACCCCTCTGCTGGGAGCCAGGCTGGGAAAGCTGGGGGGGTTCAGCCTGCAGAGGAGAAGGCTTCCCAAGGGGAGACCTTCTAGGGGCCTTGCAGGGCTTAAAGAAGGGAACTTATAAGAACGATGGAGACAGACTTTTGACTGGTAGCTCTTGGAAGGGAGGCTGTTGACATGAAGATGATGCCATTGACTGTTCCAGTAGATCCCAGGTGGGCATTGAATCTAAAATGCTTTCCCCAAAGGAACATCTGTGCAGTCATCACCTCTCCTGTCTAGCATGAGGAAACCTTTACTTTGTAAATGCCAAGTAATATGAAGACCTGGTGGGGGTCCAAGGCTGAGGAGCATCCCAAGGGTCCAAGGCTGAGATCATGTCTGGGGTTCTGCAGGGTCTGTTGGCTTCAGAAAACGTCCCCTAGGATTATGCTCAATTTTATACAAACAAATGATTGTTCATTATTACAGAATCATAGTGCAGTGGGGTTGGAAGGGTCCTCTAGAGATGCTCTGGTGCCACCCCCCTGCTCCATCCAGCAGGGGCACCCAGAGCAGGGGCCCAGCAGCGCAGGGTCCAGCCGGGGTGGGAATCTCTCCAGAGAAGGAGACTCCACAGCCTCTCTGGGCAGCCTGGCACAGGCTCCCACACCCTCACACCAAAGAACTTGCTCTTCCTGCTCAGGTGGAACCTCCTGGCTTCCAGTTGGTGCCCATTGCCCCCTGTCCTGTCACTGGGCACCACTGACAAGAGTCTAGCCCCATGCCCTTGACCCTCACCCTTTAGCTCTTGATAGCATTGATCAGATCCCCTCTCAGCATCGTGTTTCCATCTCCTGCAGATTATTCCACTAGTACTGCATCATGAATTTGGACGAGTCGGCAGATTCGGTGTTGAAATGACGAAGACAATTTGTGGTGTTTGTAATAGAATGGACATTCAATGTTGAGGAATCCCGATTTTTTTGCCCACTCCTTTGTTGTATGAAGCCCACGGATTTGCACGTCTAAATATCTTTAATCACATCAATCCCAAAGCTTGTCCCAGCGTTAAAAAGATAATAATCATTCTGTCGGTGGCAAAAAAATGAACACATTTGGAAACTCTTGAGGCCATTTGAAGCGTTTCAGGGTTTGTTTTTCATGGAAATGCTGCATTCATTCTTTGGGCAGTTGGTGGAAGCGTCCTCGGTGCTACAATAGCACTTCTGTTTGCATTTCAAGTTTTGGCCGAGCGAAAGAGCGGGAGGCACTATCGGGTTCCTCCTTAACGAAACCAGAGGTGCTCCAGCAGGATGGGGTCCCTTGGACAACCTGCTCAGAGCTCTTCTTGGGCTCTCTCGCCGGTGGCCGTTGCCACCTCGTGCCACCACCGTGTGCCGAGGAGCCCCCCGTCCCCCCGCCGCGAGGTGGGTCGCGGCTGAGTGCTCCTGCTTGCGCGTTAAGATTAATGGGTATTTATTTTAACGGCCTTTCCGTTTCAGTAGCTTTTAATGAGTCCTTTGATAGCAAGTTCCTTAATTAACAAGGCAGCTTTTCAGCGTTTCCTCTCCCTAATTGTTAACATATTGGGTATTTTCAGACGGAACGCGCTACCGTGAACGGCGCCGGCTCCGTAGCCTCCGTGCTGACCTTCTCCGTGGTGGCTGCCCGTCCTCCTGGGAGCCCACAGGCTTCCATCGGCTGCCCAAGGATGAAATACAGATGACAAGAGATGATTTCCTGGCTTAGCTCCCGATTTGTGATTGAGTTGATGGGGTCCGGGGAGAGTAGCTTATGGTGGTGTGCTCTGGTAGGTGCCCCTCGGTTGTGTCTTTGAGGTTCAGAGGTTTGGCTCTTCCCTTTCACTGGTTGGTGTGGCCACAAGGAACCTCTCCAGGTATCCTACCTGTGTGCCCAGAGGAAGCCTTGGTGGGACTGGTAGGGCAGAGTCACCTTGAGAAGTGTTATGGAAATCCTAAGAGCAGACCCCAGCTGCAAAGAGGTTGCTCCAAAGGCCATGGACAGAGGGATTCCTTGCCAGAAATAGGGCTAAAAACTGATCTGAGCTTTAAAACAAGAACCTGTGGCCTTTGCTCTGAAAACACGCTCAGAATTGGCTTATTTCACTGAACGTTGGACCAAGCTGGAGCTTGGTGGCAGTGACCAGGCAAGCACTTGGGTTTCTGGGCTGTTTTGCTCCATCAGCTTTCACCTAGGTTACCCCCATTCTCCCCAGTGCAAATCCAGTTAATTTTTAATGTGGTTAGCAAAGATCTTGGATACATGAGTGACACTATGGAGGTGTTCCTGGAATTGCTTGATGAAATCTTAAGCTCCTCAGATTTTGGTCAAGTTGGTAAATGAGCTATTGGTGGCTTGAAAATGGGGTTTTTGTCCCCTTCTCTGCAGACAGCTCGGGTTGTGGTTGCATTTCTCTTCCCACGGCTTCCTCTCCAATTGACATCTTGTATGTTAGAAAAATTGTTCCTGAGATGGAGAAACTGAGGCTTTCAGGCAGGTAAGGCAATTCTGAAATACAGGCAGGGACCGAGCTGGAGAAGGACCTGGGAGTCCTGCTGGACAACAAGTTGACCATGAGCCAGCCATAATGCCTTCGTGGCCAAAAATACCAACGGTCTCCTGGGGTGCCTGAAGAAGAGTGTGGCCAGCAGATTGAGGGAGGTTCTCCTCCCCCTCTTCTCTGCATTAGTGAGACCACAGCTGGAGTGTTGTGTCCAGTGCTGGGCTCCCCAGTTCAAGAGAGACAGGGAACTATGGGAGAGAGTCCAGCAGAGGCTGGGAAGATGCTGAGGGGCTGGAGCATCTCTGTGCTAGGGACAGGCTGAGAGCCCTGGGGCTGTGCAGCTGGAGAAGAGCAGCCTGAGAGGGGAGCTGAGCAATGCTGAGCAAGAGATAAAGGGCCCCAGGGGGCAAGAGGATGGGGACAGACTCTGCTCAGGGGTGCCCAGCCACAGGACAAGGGGCACCAACTGGAAGCCAGGAGGTTCCAGCTGAGCAGGAGGAGCAAGTTGTTTGGTGTGAGGGTGTGGGAGGCTGTGCCAGGCTGCCCAGAGAGGCTGTGGAGTCTCCTTCTCTGGAGAGATTCCCACCCCGGCTGGACCCTGCACTGCTGGGCCCCTGCTCTGGGTGCCCCTGCTGGATGGAGCAGGGGGGTGGCACCAGAGCATCTCCAGAGGGCCCTTCCAACCCCCACCATGCTGAGATTCTTCGTTTAGGAGCCACACCGAGGAGCAGGATCAGGACATGACCCTGTGATTTCTCAGGGCGCTGGCACGGGGACAGCCTCTGGGAGTGCCACCGGTTCCGCCACGCGCTGACAGAAACCATCCAGGGTAATTAGCAGGAGGCCTGACCCGTCTCAGCTCACTGCGGCGGCTCCTCTGAACCACGGTGTGCGTGTGTGTGTGTGGGGGGGTGGGTTTCTAGGAGCAGCGACGTCTAGGGCTGACATCTCGGAGGCATCCTGCTCGGTCTCCGTGCCAAGGCACATGTCCCGACACCTCCGCCCTGGGTGGCGCGGTTAATGATTTCGGGAGAGGGGGAGGGTGTGGGGTGAGGCTGGTGGAAAACGTGTCCATCACCCTCCCGGCTCCTCCAGGGCGGGCACCCCGGGGCGAGTCGAGGTTTTTTCCTCCCAGCACCATCCGGGGGAAAGCTGAAAAATGAACCCAGAGCTGGGGGGAGGGTGGAAATAACACTACGAAGCAAATCTCAGTCATAAATAAGTGCCAGAGAACCAAGATGGGCACGTTGCGGTACGAGGAGGTACTTGATATCTGCCAGCGTGCAGCCCAAACCATCCCAAGCGTGAATACAAACAACCTCCTTCTCTCGCAGCAGCTTGTTAGCAGTGATATATCAGTGTCCCGGCGCCAGTTTGTTCTCCTGTCAAGAGCAGCTGCTTAGCAAGCAGATATTTCACCCTGTTTCGGGGGAAATAGTCTAAAATTGATGTTCGTAAGCCATCGGTGGTCTGCGAAGGAGCTGCTGGAAGCGGGCATCTGTTGCGCTGCGTGAAGGGGAGAGGCAGAAGAAGATGCAGTTCATTCGTAGTTAACAGCCAGTCTTATTTGTAAGATGCAGTTTTATCTGTAAGATTCAGCCCTATTTGCAAGAATCAGCTTTATTTGCAAGAAACACCCTTATTTGCAAGATTCTGTTTGATTTGCAAGATTCACCTTTGTTTACAAGATTCAGTTTTATTAGCAAGATTCAGTCTTATTTGTAAAATTCCATTTTATTTGCAAGATTCAGCTTTATTAGCAAGATGCACCCTTATTTGCAAGATTCACCCTTATTTGCAAGATTCAGCTTTATTTGTAAGATTCAGCCTTATTTGCAAGCATCGTCCTTATTTGTCTTATTTGTAAGATAGTCAGTCTTATTTGCAAAATTCAATCTTCATTTGCAAGCTCTTCAGTCTTATTTTGCAAGATTTGGGTGGGGACATCTGTGTTGCTCTGGGAAAGGTCTTCTCCTCCCTTGTCCCCTCGTGGCATCTCAAGAGGATCAAGAATCTGTAGGTCTTTATGGAGAATTTCGGTTCTTCACGACGATTCAGTCTTCTTTGCAAGATTCAGTTTTATTTGCAAGATTCAATATTCAATTTTAGTTGCAAGATTCAGTTTTATTTGCAAGATTCAGTTTCATTTGCAAGGTTCACCCTTACTTTCAGGATTCAGTCTTCTCTGCAAGATTCAGTCTTATTTATAAGATTCAACCATCTCTACAAGGTGAGGTTCAGCCTTATTTATAAGGTTGACTTCAGTCATATTTATGAGACTAAAAACCATAAATTCTGTAAGGGTTTTAAATCTTGGTGCCCAGGAGAATGAGTTGCTGGTCATCCCTGGTGGTACCTTCTTTTCTCTATCCGGGTGTTCAGCACAGTGATTTAAACCCCTGTGACATCTCCTGGCCTTCTAATATTAAATATAAGGAATAAATGGATTAGTGCTTAAAAGGTGGATGAAAGTACCCGTAAATACTTTTGTCTTTCATCCAGTAATATTGGATCTGAGCTCTTAGGCTTCTCTAAGTTCTTAAAATGAAGATGGAAGAACGAGTCAAAATGCTTTTGGGGTATTTAAACCTTTAAGAATAATGGAAATAAAAGGTCGGGTTCTCAGGTGGCATGAGGACATCGAACTCAAAGTTCTCAAAGACATGGTGCACCTGAAAAAAAAAAAGCTTTGGGCCTGGCCAACTCCTGTGTGAAAAAGGAAGGAAGGGGGAAGGCTGAGCCAGAAGTTGCTCCTGGGCTTGTCGATTGGATCCCCTCCACCATCTCTGGTAGAAAATGCTCTCAAAGAATGTCCTGAAGTGCCACTTAACGCGTCGCTTTCGAGAGCGACGAAGACTCGGCAGGGTAGTTGTGCTGTCAAGCCCTGATGTTTAAATTACTGTTTCCATCCCGTCTTCCTCGCGTTCGGCTTATTACCTTGACATCTCATCTCAAATTATTTGCTCTTCTTCACGCCCTCCCGGTGTTACCTGTCATTCACTCTTCGTTCGGGCAAGGCTGGCTGGCTGGAGGAAGGTGTGGGTCAGGGCAGGCACGTTTGCCGTGGTGGTTGTAGGTGTAGGTAACCCTTTAGGTACCTCCACGTGTGCTGATCTGACCCCTGCTTGGTGAGCGAGAAGGTTGTTCCTCTTCAGTTTTGGTCAACAGGGAAGAAAATGCTCCCTGGCGGGGTGGGGGCAGTTTCCTTTTAACTTAGAATCATAGAATGGTTTGAGTTGGAAAGAACTGTCAAAGGTTTTTAGTTTTTTAGTTCCAACCCCCCTGCAGGGAGCAGGGCCATCTGCAACTAGAGCAGGGTGCTCAGAGCCCTGGGCAACCTCCCCTGCAATGGTGCCAGGGATGGGGCAGCCACCACCTCTCTGGGCAACCTGGCACAGGCTCTCACCACGCTCAGCACCAACAATTTCTCCCTTCTCTCCAGTCTAAATCTCCCTCTTTGCGTTTCAAACCATCACCCCTTGTCCTGTCCCAACAGGACCTGCTCAAAAGTCCCTCCCCATCTTTCTGACAGGCCACTTGAAGCCCTGAAAGTCCTCCAGAAGGTCTCCCCTTGGGGAGCCTTCTCCTCTGCAGGCTGAACCCCCCCAGCTCTCCCAGCCTGGCTCCCAGCAGAGGGGTTCCAGCCCTCCCAGCATTGCTGGGGCTCCTCTGGCCCCGCTCCACCAGGTCCCTGTCTCTGCTGTGCTGAGCACTCCCGAGCTGGCCCCAGCACTGCAGGGGGGTCTCTCTCTCTGCCCAGAGCCCTGGGAGCAGAGGGGCAGGATCACATCACCTCGACCTGCCCACTGTGCTGACTTCACTCGGCCTTGAGCATCTTTAAGACTTCTCCAAGGGTTGCAACCTGCTGTGCAAGCTCCTGCTGATGTATAAGCGTGAGCTACTTGTTGGGATTTTCTCATCTTCTCAGGGCATGGCTGCAGAGCTTTACTTTCTCAGCCTCTTCTTTCATCTGAGTTTGCTGCTCAATAACCCTTCAACACTCCTTGGTTACAGCAAAAACTCGTGTGTCTGTTGTAAGTAATGAAGAAAAATCACAGTCAGGTAGCGACGCACTTCCTACCGCAGTCAGGGATGAGGAATTGGCATGAGCGGTGTTTTAAACAACCGAAACTGTCTGTAGGGCCCGAGGAAATGATGAAAAGCTCCAAAAAAAATAAAAAACCCAACAAAAAAACCCCAACCAAACAACTCTGGTCTCCGATAAACTTTATGGCTTCCATGCTTCATCTTAATTTTAGCGAAGGTGTTTGTTGGGAGGTGAGTAATGAACGCTCCTGGAGCCTGGGAACGGCTCCCAGCAGCAGAGATGAAGTACCCACCACCGCAAAGCACGGATCTGCTCTTAGCTTTTTAGATAAAAAATTATATTTTTTTTTTACTTTTTTTTTTTTTTTTTCCCTTCCTGCTGAAGAGGAATCCGGCCTGAAGATCCAAAACAACTTCGCAAAGCTGGTAGAAACATCTCCCAGCAGATGCATCAGGCGTTTGCTTATCTCTCCATGCCACGGCAACAAAACTCGTGATGCTCTGCTCAGAACGCCGCGTGACCCACCGCCCCTAGTAATGCCCACCCCCAACTTTAATCCCAGTTTAGACACAATTTGTAAAGTGTTGGTTAAAAAAAGAGAAACAAACAACAAAACAAATCTGTGAGATCTCCTGAAGGCACTCCCGGACTTGATGGAAGCTCCTCGATGGCTTTTGTGTGGCGTGTTGGAAAAGATCATCTCCTGCTGGAGGTGTGGTCAGGGGAGCATCAGGATCCAGAAATATCATCGTGGGGTTGCACGTGGAGACACCGGGACCGTCCCAATGTATATGTGTGTGTGTGTGAGAGCCTGGGCTCTCATGCCAAAGGATGTCCCCATTTTGGTGGGTTTCGTTTAGTTGCAGACCGGTGAAAATCTGCTAGATCTTCTCTACCCAAATCTTACCTGCCTGGAGTTTTGGGTGGCACGCAGCAATTCCCATGGAGTGGGGTAGATCTTTTTGGTGTTTTGGAAATGAGAGGGGAATTTGGATAAAATCGTAGGATGCTTTGGGCTGGAAGGAACTTTTAAAGCTCATCCAGTCCAACCCCCCTGCAGGGAACAGGGGCATCTGCAGCTAGAGCAGGGTGCTCAGAGCCCCGGGCAACCTCCCCTGCAATGGTGCCAGGGATGGGGCAGCCACCACCTCTCTGGGCAGCCTGGCACAGCCTCTCCCCACCCTCAGCAGCAACAATTTCTCCTTCTCTCCAGTCTAAATCTCCCTCTTTGAGTTTCAAACCATCACCCCTCATCCTGTCCCAGCAGGCTCTCTTTGAACATCCTTAGTCCTCGGAAGCCTCCTGGTCTTCCTATTTGACATTTCAACTCTGTCATCGGAGGGACTTCACCCATTATCTGAAAACCAGCTGTTTCCAGTTCCACAGTTTAAAAATTTCAGCATGCTCATGAAACCCTCTGTCGTGGTTTTCTTGCCTTGCAGTTGTTTCTCCCTCAGAAAACGGAAGGTTTATCTCGTATAACTCCTCTTGCTTCAAACTGTTCACATGATTTGTAGCTCGCGACCTCAGTTGCTCCTCAAAAGTGAGACATAGCTGGTGGCTGAGAGAAAACGTGTTAAAAATAAGTATGTACCAACAATGTTCTCAGTGTCCTCAGGTGAGACCCGTAAATTCTGATACTTTCATTATAGATGTGAACATTTCAGGGGATTTCAGGAGTTTCTCTGGAAGGAAGAGAGTAGTGGACTGAAGAGCATCAACGTGCTGGAGGCACCGTTGTCACAACGGTATGGCCCCGGCGCTCTGCTAGTCAGAGCTAAATATAGAACTCTGCTGCTGGAAAGGGATTTTGAAATTCCCGTCTTGGATTACACATGGAGGTTGGTTTTAGTGGTAGGCTGGAGTTCTGAATGATCGTCGGTGCTGCTTGGACCCATGATGGAGGTTGCTTCAGGCAGTTTCCACTGGAGGTTGAATAAAAAGATGGTTTATTGTCTTACCCCCATTAGGACATGGTGACGAGAGACACCCAGAGCTCTCAACACCCCAAGGTTCTCCTGGATTTGCTCCCAGGTCCTCTACACCTTGACAAGCTCTAACCCTCCTGGTAGCAATGGGGGAGCCCTAGAAGGTGATTCCCTTTTATAAAGGGTGATTGAGAGATTGAGCACGATGTGAAGGTCCTGTGGCAGATGGGACGCATTGAAGAGGCTGGACTCGGCGAGTCCTGGTCTGAAGAAGTTCCTCTGGCATTTTTGTGGTCGATGGCTTTAATAAGTGTCCTTCTTCTCTTGCAGGGGAAGGTGGCACAGACAGCTTGCATGTCGGCGTGCAAACACCTCTCCACCTCGCTGATGCAGCTGCTGCTGGAAGCCGAAGTGCGGCAGCTGACGCTGGGCGCCTTGCAGCAGTTCAACCTGGACGTGGAGGAGTGTGAACGTAAGGCACAAAAACCACCTCGTGTTTCACTCAGTCAGGGGCCCAGACAGGGCTTTTAGAGATCATAGAACCATGGAATTGTTTGGGGTGGAAAGGACCTTGAGCATCATCTAATTCCAGTCCCCTACCGTGGGCAGGGACACCTCCCACTAGACTGGGTTGCTCAAAGCTCCATCCAACCTGGTCTTGAACACATCCATTGATGAAGCATCCACAGCTTCCCTGGGCAACCTGTTCCAGTGTCTCACCACCCTCAAAGTGAAGAACTTCTTCCCAAAATCTAATCTCCCCTCTTTCAGTTTCAAACCATTGCTCCTCATCTTATCACTTCACTCCCAGATAAAAAGGTCCCTCCTCATCTTTCCTGTAGTCCCCTTTAAGTCCCAAAAAGCTGCAATAAGGTTTCCCCGGAACCTTCTCTTCTCCAGGCTTGAAGAACCCTGTCTGTCCCAGCCTGTCCTCATGGAAGAGATGCTCCAGCCCCTTGATCATCTCTGTGGCCTCCTCTAGACCCACTCGAGCAGGTCCGTGTCTTTCTTGGTGCCAAGTATTTGGGACCGGTGAACACCCACAGAGCTCACTGCTGCTGTCCACAGCGACACTTGGCAGTATCTTCAGGATTGAAGAAGCCCAGTAAATTTGAAGAGATCAAAGTTTTACTCTTCCTTTTTCTCTTTAACGCTGCCTTGATGCTTTCCAGACCATCCCTGCTTTGTGAGATTTTAAAAATAGGAGGGATTAGAGTGGGTAAACCATGAGGAGGGCCAACAAAAATCAATTTACTTACGACTGTTTCTGAAAACAATAACTGGCTCATGTTCTTAAGAAGTTCTGGTCCTCTCCTGACCTCAGCAGTTTGTCTTCTCTATCTGCTGCAGGGAATTTTTTTTTTTTCTCAAAGCAAACCCTGCTGGCAAAGTCCGTGTTACGGAAAAGAGATGTACAAACCAACAGCATCTACCCAGAGTGGTGCCAGCAGCATGGCTTTGCTCATTTTGTTTCATCTGGCTTATGCCTGGATTAGCTCTGACATCCGAAGGTTTCCCTCAGGTTGTGTGTTTACCCTGGTATTTGATAGAATCATAGAATGGTTTTGGTTGGAAGAGACCTTGAACATCATGGAGTCCAACTCTTCCCCCAGCACTGCCAGGGCACCACTGACCCATGGCCCTCAGCACCACAGCTCCACGGCTTTCAAACCCCTCCAGGGATCACGGGGACTCCACCACTGCCCTGGGCAGCCTGGGACAGCCCTGGGCAACCCTCAAGGGGAAGAAATTGTTCCTCAGCTCCAACCTAAACCTCCTCTGGGGCAACTTGAGGCCAGTTCCTCTTGTCCTGTTGCTTGTTCCTTGGGAGCAGAGCCTGACCACCCCTGGCTCCAACCTCCTGTCAGGAGCTGTCAGAGCCAGAAGGTCTCCCCTCAGCCTCCTTCTCTCCAGGCTGAACAAGCCCAGGTCCCTCAGCCGCTCCTCACCACCCTTGTGCTGTAGCTCGTGTCCCTTTGCTAATCCCCAGCACCCAGCTGAATGGGAGCAGGATCCTCACGTAACCATTCTTACCCAAGACCCGGGGCTCCATCCCGTGTCGTAACTCAAGCAGAGCTTTATTTTTCTTTCAGAACCCCCTTCAGCCCCCAGTTCTTGCTGTCTTATTTGCATCCCACCAGCAGGTCAGGGCTGCTCCGGTAGCAGTTGCGGTGTCCGTAGCGGGACAGGAGCCAACAATAATAGGAAGCATTTGTCATTAAGGAAGTTTCCTTCTTTTTTTTTCTGTTGGCTACAAACAGACTGGGAACCCTGCAGTTTTCCACCCCATTGGTAACTGGGGGGGGGGGGATGGAGATGGGGGGGGGTCACTAAGCAGCAGCTCTGCCCTAAAAGCCCCCGGTGTGAAGGACACCGTATGACATTTAATATGGGTTTGAAAAGCATCATTCCTTAAATTCCAGTTGGTTGGTGAGGCAAACCCAGCAGCACTCAGACATTCAAGAGCAGGTGACCCCAACCTGGGCAGCGGGGAGGGCAACCTGCTCCCCTCACCCCCCAGCCCAAGGTGCCATCAGGACCAGGGGAATGGAGACGGATGCTGGTGCTGTAACCTTCTGATCCATCACTGTCAGCCCCCAGGACCATAAACCCAGACAAAGTCTTCTTCCTTTTTTTTTTGGGGGAGGGGGGAGCATTCCCACTTCCCATGGGTTTGTCTGGTGGCTTTGCTGACTCCAGGAACAATTTTAGTCCTGTGTTTTTTTGAGAGGCGATGCACCAAGGTTTTGATTTTAGGAGGAGACAATCCTGAGAGTGAACTGGTGTATTCTGAAAAGTAAATTTCAATTTGCAAAGGTTTTATTTGTTTGGGGTTTTTTTTTGTGTGCTTTTTGGTTTTGGGGTTTTTTTTTTCTTCTAATCTTTTACCTGAAAATGCAGGTGCAAATCTCAGCATCCTTACTGAGATTTCACCCTTGAGGATTTTCATCCTCGCCAGTTACACGTTCGGCTTTACATCTCTGCCCCAGCCCCTCTTCTTCTCCCGACCCCTGAGCCTTCCGTTGTTTAGCGGCTTTCTCCTCTAATTATCATATTAAAATGGGATTTTATAGCCCTTTGGAGAACATCCAGCGAGCTCTGTGATGTGGGAACGGGGCTTCGGCATTTCGATCCCGGAGTTTATGAAGCTTTTTGTTTCAGTCTCTGGCAAATGCCGAAGGTAAAGACTGGTTAGGAGCAAATTAACCAAAGGACTTCGTCGTGTCTTAAGCATGGTTTGAAGGTGGTGCAGATAATCAGCTCTGTCTTAAGCAGACAGAACACAAATGACAAGCAAATGGGCTTATACACAAGGGAGATAACAGTTGTCCAGGTGAAAAAGGTGGTGGCTTTAGGCTTAAAACAAGACACCAGGAAATGAATTCTCCAAACCTGTGGGTTTTGTAAAATATTACCTGATTTCTAAATAATTTGCTGTCCCGTTAGCATAAAAAGGGAATGGCTGAAGGAAGCAGGACAAGGTTTGGCACCAGGTAGGTACGAGCCCAGCTGGTGCTCGATACAAGCACGAGGTCGTGGTGGGACCTGCTACCTGCACTGTAAATCCCCCCTCTAGGAACGTGCTTGTTTTGCACGTTCGAAGCACCTAGAGCAGGGTGCTCAGAGCCCCGGGCAACCTCCCCTGCAATGGTGCCAGGGATGGGGCAGCCACCACCTCTCTGGGCAGCCTGGCACAGCCTCTCACCATCCTCAGCACCAATAATTTCTTCCTTCTCTCCAGTCTAAATCTCCCTCTTTGAGTTTCAAACCATCCCCCCTTGTCTTGTCTCAACATGCCGTGCTCAAATGTCCCTCCCCATCTTTCTGCCAGGCCCCTTGAAATCCCAAAAGGCTCCCAGAAGGTCTCCCCTTGGGAAGCCTTCTCCTCTGCAGGCTGAACCCCCCCAGCTCTCCCAGCCTGGCTCCCAGCAGAGGGGTTCCAGCCCTCCCAGCACTGCTGGGGCTCCTCTGGCCCCGCTCCACCAGGTCCCTGTCTCTGCTGTGCTGAGGACCCCAGCAGAGATATTCCAGTCCTCCGATCATTTTTGTGGTCTCCTCTGGACCTGCTCCAACAGGTCCATGTCCTTCTTATGCTCCCTGCAATGAGAATTTGGTGCTGGAACCTCCATCTGCACAAAGACCTGGAGTAGACCTCAGGCACTGGTCCTGCCCGTTCAGGTGGATGGCCTCTTTTGGTTTTTCTCCAGCCCCCCAGCAAAACCTTTTCCCCAAGATGCTTGTTAGAGGTTTGAGGTCTTTCAGTGCAGCTTTGCAGCAACATATGCGTGTGTGTATCACACGGCTGGTGGCCAGGGAAAGGCAAAAATCACTTTTTAAACGTCTTATTGTTGGCCAGGTATTGGTTGTAACTTGTGTTCTTATTGCTTGGCTTTACATAGCTCTGGGTTGCTTTTTTTTTTTTATGCAGTCAAGAGAGGTTCTCTCACCTCTTTATTTAAACCTGACGTGAAATAAGGCATAGAGGTTAAATGAATTGCCCAGAAAGACGCAGTAGGAGACATCTAATTATGTCTCAATTTAGGAGTGAGTTCTGGCTCCAGCCCAACGAGTCAACTTGAAAAGAGGAAAAAAAACCCAACGAAACCCACAACAAACCAACAAACCCAACTCTAGAGAGGGAAAAAAAACCTGACCTGACACAAATATTTCTGTGAACCTGTAAATAGAGGAGGTGATGCTGGATTTTTTTTCCAGGAGAGGCATTTTCTTTCTGAAATGGGCTTGCTTTCTTCCAGAACTTCATCTGGAACCAAAGATTTAACGGCACGTGCCGTGTGCTTTGTGTAATTGATGCGTGCTTTGTAACCCTGTTCCCTGCTCTGCTCTTTTCTGGACATCCTGGTGCTGGTATATATAGAATTTCTCCATATCATACCTCGTAGGTGGTGGGAATCAAACGTAAGAACCCAGCTCTGGAGATGACGACCGAAAAAATGATAAGGAAAGGGGGCTGCACCTCCAAAAATGTTTCCCACCAGTGTAACTGGTTCCAGCAGCGGTTGAGGATGGTTTTTTTCTTTTTTTTTTTTACAATATTGAGATCATAAAATCAGCAGTTCCATCATCTCTGAAGTTTTTTCACAGCTGTTTTATAAGAAATTAAAAGCGCCGTAAAAATTATATTTAACATGTCATTAAACTCCCAATTTTCAGTCAGCTCCCTCCTGGGGCCAGCCAGTAAGGAATGCAGATGGCTCGGCTGGGTGGAGGAATCCTCCAGCCCGACACTTGAGAGGGCCAAGACGTGCCGACGCGGGTCCCGGCGCAGCCTTTCGCCACCTCTTCTTGGCCGCGTTGTCTGCCTCCCGGGACTTTTCCACGTGGAAATTCTGTTAGTTTTGTAAGATGCTGTGGTTTGCACAGCGCAGTGGAGGAGTCCTCTCCCTCAAGAGCAGGCTGAGGGCTGAGGATCATAGAACCATGGCACGGGTTGGGTGGGAAGGGACCTTTCCAGGTCATCCAGTCCAACCCCCATGCAGGGATCAGGGACATTTGCACCTAGAGCAGGGTGCTCAGAGCCTCTGGGTGAGGTGCAAGAGATCCTGTTGCTTGACTTTCCTAAGACAGTCTTCCAAGGGTTCGTCCAAGGAAGATGACTTTGAGACCTACGTAATTCATGAAGAAACCTTGATCTGGTTGTTTCCCCAACTCCAGAACCTTGCTCATGGCCAATGTGACCTCGAGCAGCTTTGTCCAGGTTGCCCTCACCAGGAGCTGCTGTGACCTCCAATCCCACAGGTCTGCCCTCGGGGATCCTGGCGGTACCGTGTCGCTCAGAGAAGATCTAACCCTCGGAAGGGTGTTTTTGAGGAACAGAGTCGCCAGCTGTGTTCGTTTTCACCGTGTCGGGCCCTGTCCCCGTGCGCGGTGGACAAAAAGCGATTCCCCCGTTCCGTATAATTAATTTACAGTGGATGTCTCTTTTTTTCTGTCTGCGCGTTTGAACTCTTTATTCTTTGACCATTGTAAAGGGCTTAACGGTTCCTGTTCCTTGAGTCTTTCATCGGTGAAATGTTTTGGAAGAGAGGTTAGAGTCCCCCTGTGACCTGCCCTGGGTGGCCCAAGCCTGTAGACCTTGCAAAGACATTACTTTTTTGGCCTGAACACAAGTCTCTCAAACCTTTAGCCTGGCTAAATGCTTTGTACAAACAGCCGCATACTGATCTGCTCTATTCTCTTGTGATTTTCTGCTCGAGGGGCTGTACTGTAGGTGGCTTGCGATGTTTGCCACTTGCCTCGGTAGTGAAGACGGTACAATAAACGAATCCGACAGTACTGAGGCCAGCACTGTGCTTGGTTGTCCCGAGGAAATTATCCTGAAATCTGGTTGAAGAGATTAAAACCAAGAAGAACTGGCTGTGTCTTTCCTCTAAAGCTCTGTTCTCTTCTTTGTTTTTGGGGGGTTTTTTTTTCCCCCTTTTAAGACTTTGTTCATTCCTCCTTCAAAATAAGTTTGTGGCATTGGTATGTAAAATGTGACCTACGGTTGCAGAGGGTACGGCTGTGTTTGTAACAGCCATGGGGTGAAGCATTGCGTTCATTCCTCTTCGGACTCCTCAGAGCCAAGGGCAGCAGCAGCTTTCTTCTACTGTCAGAGACGCCTCCTTGATCTCATTTCTTCTGCAAGACCTGGTCTAGGAGGTCCTGCTCCGGCAGGGGGATTGGACTAGATGATCTTTCGAGGTCCCTTCCAACCCCAAACATTCTGTGATTCTGTGAAATAATGTGATCTCATATGTTATTTTACTTGGAGGTTGGAGCAACATGAGGTCAGTTTTTTCTCCCAAGGAACAAGTGACAGGACAAGAGGAAGTGCCCTCAAGTTGCACCAGGGGAGGTTTAGGTTGGAGCTGAGGAACAATTTCTTCCCCTTGAGGGCTGTCCAGGGCTGTCCCAGGCTGCCCAGGGCAGTGGTGGAGTCCCTGTGATCCCTGGAGGGACTTCAAAGCCGTGGAGCTGTGGTGCTGAGGGCCATGGGTCAGTGGTGCCCTGGCAGTGCTGGGGGAATGGTTGGACTCAATGTCCTTTAAAATCTCTTCCAACTAGAACCATTCTCTGATTCTATATGTTCCCTTACTTCTTTTCCTTCTGTGATTTGCTTCGTGGGCATCAATTGCTCTCTTAATGCAGTGGAGACCCCAATCAATCCATTCTTTTGAGGAGAATTATTCTTCAGGCCAAGGTTGGTTGAAGGTGTTGCCATTGTAATGGGTGGCATCAAAGGGCAGTGCCACCCAGTTCCTCTCCCAGTCACCCTCCCATACGGTTCCTTAGTCAGAGACAGCTAAAGGTGAGCTGCTAACAAGCAACCAGATCTTGGGATGAATCTGTCTTGGGTCGCTCGTGGGGAGATGACAGTGGTGATCAATTCACGAGCCTTGTGAAAACATTCCAGACCCAGTCACAGGCATTTTCTCACGAGGATCTGGAATTCATGCGTTCAGGAAGATCTTAAATGTCACAGCTCCATGTGTGCTTCTAAATGGAATCCTCGCTGCTGCAAAGCCCTTAAATCCAAAATAGAAACTTTCTTTCATTGCAGCCCTTTCAGAGTTTCTGATTTTTCCCATGTTTCTCCAAATATAATCAGAAACATGACGATGTGACCTCCTTAGAGGGTAGGACAGAGCGGTTCAGTCAGATCCTTGGGTATCTCCACCTAGGGACATCTGTGACACCAAACCCCCCAGGACAGATTCATCTCTCCAAAGGATGCTCAAACTCAATTTCTTGCTTATAAATGTTTTTTAGCTTTTCAGGTATATATATTTTTTTTTTTTTTTCCCCCCATACTGGGGATGTTTTAGGCTTGATGTGGCTTTGGGGATAATTTTTCCAGATGAGACAGTGGGGTGTAGAGCGAATGTGTAAAGATGATTTATCCCTTGCAGAGCCGAGTCGGAAAGCTTGTGTTAGTCCTCCCTTGCGTGTCTGTGCTGGCACAGTCAAATTTTATAGCAAATGTGCATTAAAATGCCTGCACGGTTACAATTAATTAAAGCAGCTTTTGAGGGTGAAATAGGAACTTTCCTTGGAGTATTTGCAGCCTGAATATTGCAGCGTTGGCCAACAAAACAGGCTGGAAACTGAGCAGCTCCTATCTCTGCCCACTCACATCCTCTGCAAAAGTGGCAAAGTCCATGGGTACAACCATGGATGGATCCCAGCATGGTAGGGGTTGGAAGGGACCTCTGGAGATCATCTGGTGAACTCCAGCAGGGTCACCCAGAGCAAGGGGCCCAGCATTGCAGTGTCCAGATGGGTTTGGAATCTCTCCAGAGAAGACTCCGCAGCCTCTCTGGGCAGCCTGGCACAGCCTTTGACACCCTCACACCAAAGAACTTTTATCTCCTGCTCAGGTGGAACCTCCTGGGTTCCAGTTGGTGCCTGTATTGCCCCTTGATCTGTCCCTGGGCACCCCTGAGCAGAGTCTGTCCCCATCCTCTCGCCCCCTGGGGCCCTTTATCTCTTGCTCAGCATTGCTCAGCTCCCCTCTCAGGCTGCTCTTCTCCAGCTGCACAGCCCCAGGGCTCTCAGCCTGGCCCCAGCACAGAGATGCTCCAGCCCCTCAGCATCTTCCCAGCCTCTGCTGGACTCTCTCCAGTATTTCCTTGTCCCTCTTGAACTGGGGAGCCCAGCACTGGACACAACTATGCTTTTCCTATCCAAAATCAAAACGCTAACAGTCTTGTACATACACCCACTTTTTATTATTTTCTATTACTTGTTTCTAGGAGTAATGTGGGATAAAACAAGTGGTTTTACAGCCACGCCTGCTGTCGTCCTGCAGCAGTTGTCCCTTGAGTGGGCGCTGCAGAAATGAGCGATCATTTCAATCTCAGAGCCCTTCAGGCGTGTGAAAATATTAAAAAGCAGTGCCGAGGATGTCTGAAAACTGGCCGCTGTGCCCCTGGAGGTACCTGCGTCTTGTTTTGAAGGATGTTCTCCATCCTAAAATTTTAATGGACTTTGGAGCAAGAAAGTTGACAAATAACCCTTCTCTGGTGTGCAGAAGTAAGGCAGTTGAGGAACCGGGCTGAGTCCCGATGTCTCCCTCATTAGTCTGTTCTTTTTAGAAAGAATATGACTGGGCTGCTATAGGAAGTCCGTAAAAGGAGACCCATGTTGATTTGTTTTCCTTATTTTGTGGTATTTGCTTGAAAATGAGATAACTTTTGGAAGGAGAATCATTCAAGAAGACCGTCTGGCGTGAAATGGCTCTGCTTAGCATTTGTCCTTTAGTGTCTCTGCACAATCATGGAGACAGAGGGCAAAATCCTCCTGCCTTATTGCTGAGCCAGCCTTAGTCCTCAACAGTGTGAAGCTGCAGGAGCTGTTTTGAGGATTCCTACGTTGTAGCAACCAGAATAGCTGGGCAATAACAGGCCATATATAACTGAAAAATCTGTATGTTGGGGAGGGTTGGTCCCAAGAAACAAGATACAAGACAAGAGGAAATGGCTTCAAGTTGCAGCAGGGATGGTTCAGGTTGGAGCTGAGGAACAATTTCTAACCCACAAGGGTTGTCCAGGCCTGGCCTAGGCCACCCAGGGCAGTGCTGGAGTCCCCGTGATCCCTGGAGGGGTTTCCAAGCCATGGAGATGTGGTGCTGAAGGACATGGGTTAGCGGTGCCTTGGCAGTGCTAGGGCAACAGTTGGACTCAATGATCTCAAAGGTCTCTTCCAACTAAAACTGATTCTATGATTCTACATTTTCCCTCCCTTCTTCCTTTCTGCCATCAGGCTTGGTTGCAGCTCTAGAAAACATTTTGTTCCAGCGTGCAGCATCTTCAGCGTCCGCAGATGCAGGCAAAATTGAGCTGAAGGCAGAAGCTTCCTCTTGAGTCTTTTCACAGCGCTGAGTTGTGGCTTCACGAATTAGGTCCCCTCGGTGATGAAAAGTTGCACGGAGAGCAGAGATAAAGCCGTTAACTCGTGTCGCTAAAGAGGGTGAAAATCAAGTGGGGTTGGGTGGAATTCAACCTCAGGCGTATCTTCTAAAGGCTCCCTTGAGGATACGCAGTCGTTGGCTTCATGAGCTCTACCAAGTCAAAGCTGTCAAGTGACATGGAAGAGCAAAGGTCCTCTAATGTGGATCTGTTCAGGTTCCCTTCTCCATGGTTTTTACACTTGGTTGGAAGAATAGGTTAGGAGAAAAAAAACAATGCCTTGAGTATGAAATTTTGGCCAGATGACACTGGGAGGAGGTAAAGGCGGCCTTGGAAATATTCTCTTGGCTTTCGAAGCCAACGTTATTCAGTCGTTAGATGTCTTCATCCAACATAAATAAATATACCACATCATGGCCGCGATTCTTCCCATTTTGGGGGGGGGGGGGGGATGATGGGACTCGTTTGCTGGCGGTAGCGTGCCCGATACCAGATAATGCAAATAATCCGCTGCCGAATAATTAACGACGCGCCCGGGCATATTTTTTTTTGATGAATGCTTATGGAGCCTGGCGACAGGCGTGAAATTAGAAAATTCCTTCAGCGCCCTAAAATATAAATAGCTTTCGGAACTGAAAAGAGTTTCACAGCTGAAGATTTTATTGTGTCGAGAGGAAAAACTTTTCCACCCCCCCCCCCCCCCCCCCCCTTTCTTCTCGGCGAGTTGTTTGTCCATTCACAAAACAAATACTCTGAAGCCCAGTACGGCTCATGGGAATAAATTTCAGGTCGAATTAGTACAGTTTCCTTGCTGTCAGGACGGTGGAATTAATGGTGTTTTGATGACACGAATTTTGAAGGGCGAACAAAGACGCTGAAGGGAGGGAGACATGACTCCTTAGAAGCGCGGTCCTCCTCTCCCCCAGCCTCTCTTGTCTTCCCTGTCATCCGTCTGCCAATCTCCCTGTCCATGGTTAGTTAAAGGCGCTTTTTATCCTCTTTTCTTTCCCACAGAGTTTGCCAGATCCGGCCCAGTGCCTGGGTTCCAAGGGGACACGCTGCAGTTGGCCTTCATCGACTTGAGACAAGTAAGTCTTTGTGTTTTTGTTTTTTGTTTTTCTTTTAAGATGTGTGACTGAAGACCATCAGGTCTTAAGGAAAAGGGAGAGGAGGGGAAACGGCGTCGGCGATTTACGCCAGAGACCTATATTTCCCCCCCTCCCCCTCCTCCTCCTCCTCCCTGCGCTCGAAGCCACCTCCTCATTGAGCGCTCCAGGCTCCTGGAGATGCTGGAGGTGAAAAGGGCTGGTGGTACGGGGGCAAGAAAGAAAGCCATGCCTGACCCTGGCCGATGGGGTCCATTGTGCTCCCGTTGGCTTCTGCAGACGCGGCGAAAAGATAACTCGGCGACTCTCCCGGCTGACGCCAAGCAGGTGGTGCTAACAGAGAGAGCAGTGATGCAGAGACCGCCCGCCTCGAGGACTTTTGTTCACGGATAATGCCCGACGAAGAGGCGGGTGGTTTGGGGTTTTTTTTTTTGTTGTTTTTTTTTTGTTGTTGTTTTTGGGTTTGTTTTTTTTTTTTTTTCACCAGGGCAAAGGAATTTGCACCGGGGCTTGAGCGGGGCGGGCGCGTCTGCGTGCGCGCCCGTTTGTGTCCCTCTTTGGCTCGGCAACCTCCCCCCTTTCCCCGGTCCCCTCTTCCGCAGATGGTCCCGAGCCATGAATGACAAAGTGGCTCTTGGGGAAGATGATTGGGGAAGGTTCCACCCATCAGTGCCCACCTCTTGAGGGGGTCCCGTTAGAGCCAAGTTGACCGTAGCAGGTACCGAGGCGTCTGTGGGGCTTGGCAAGCCAATTTAGGGAAAAGGGCCATTCTAGCCAGTCATTTGTTTGGGGTAGAAATGGGCATTATTGATATCCTAGGCTGGGGGGAAAAAGTGAGGTGGTCCTGTCATCTCTTGGCACCGAAGATGGATGGGTAGGATAGAAAGTCTGAATGAAGTAAGACTCAATGACTGATGCTTCTCTCCTATTAAAACAATCTTTTTTTGTCCGTTGAACCCCCCTGGCTTTGTCCCTCCTGCCATCATGATGCAGTGCCTCTTGTTTTCAGGGTTGACGTAGTTTGCATTCTGAAAACTTTCGGGTGCCGAGGCTATTTCTTAAATCTGCATAATCCCTTGTATCGATGATCTCCTTACCACTGCCTCTCTGCTTCACACTGGAGCTGCTTTTAACCCATAAGCGTTTGAGAACTTCTCTTGAGTCCAGCTGATGCACGGGGGGAAGCAATCTGCCCTCCCGTGACATCTCCGTGGCGCGGCGAGAGGTTTAATACCGTCCAACGATGCCGACCGTTGGCGTTTCGGACTCAGACCTGCCACGAGCTGCCCTATTTGTGTGCAAACTGCTCCTGAGTAGCTACATGGGGAAGGTGCCCATTGTATAAACTGGTCCCGAGTAGCTACATGGGGAAGTAGTTACGTGGGGAAGGTTCCTGTTGTACAAAGTGGTCCCGAGTAGCTACGTGGGGAAGGTTTTGTTGTGCAAAGTGGTCCTGAGTAGCTACACGGGGAAGGTTCCTGTTGTACAAAGTGGTCCCGAGTAGC
>JANVCC010000035.1:42648006-42690646 GCA_025345505.1 Todiramphus chloris collaris
TGCAGATGGCCCTGCTCCCTGCAGGGGGGTTGGAACAAGATGACCTTGAAAGGTCCCTTCCCACCCAAAGCAGCCTGTGATTCCACCATTTTTCTGTTTGATTGTAACTTGATGGTGATTGCGAATTTAAGCATCAGCTCTTCAGACCCCATCGGTGAGGTTAAGACAGTCAAGCTCTACAGCTGGGTGTGGAACATCACTTCTGAGTACCGCTCGTCCAACAGCAAATGCTTTGTGCATCTTTTTACTGGGTTTGAAATCTAGTTGTGGTTATTGTGGGTTCGTGTTGGATGTCGGCCAGATGAGTAATGAGGAGTCTCCCTCTGATGTATTAATTATTCCCTCTTACCTCTGATAAAGGTGTTCCCCTCAGGAGCACAATTCCCTTCCATCCTTGCTCTGCCCCTTGTTCTTCCCCTCATCCATGTTTCCCATCTCTTCTGCATTGTTTGCAGATGCTGGAGGGTTGTTTTTTTTTTCATGTAGAAGACAAAATACAAAGTCAGGCAGGAGCTTTTACAAGTTGTTCTATCTTTGCATCCATCTTCATTTCCCCCAGTGACTTCTGAACCTTCTGGCCTGTTTTGGCCGTCTCTGGTTGGTGGACTTCAAAGGTATGCCAGCCCTACACACAGTCCTGATAATATGAGCCAAGGTAAAGGAGAAAAGCTGCAGTGGGAACTCATCCCTTAGACTCAGCCTTCAGAGAGACCCACGAGGAGACCTGGTTTTCTTGTTTCCATGCTTGGCTTGAAGGAACCACCTGCTCTGGTGCAGGAGTTCCTGCGAGGTGAAGTTGAGAGATAGAGTAGTGCTGGTGCTCGTGAATATCCAGCGTGGCTTCTTCTCAAAACACCAGATGAGAAATAATATTTTTAGAACTCTGACTTGGCTTTTAGCTGCTTTGAAGACATCTGGAGGCTTGGACTTGGGCAAGGTGAGCTTGTATCAAGTGAGACGTAGCCCTCTTTCCTACTGCTACCGTGCAGTCCAGGTCTTCCATACTCATCCCTGGCCATGGTGGCTGAGGGGAAGCCCTTTCAGATTTGGGCTGAAGGGCCAAGGACCCGTGGGTCTGTGCCTTGACGTGACACTGCAAGGCTCTGGCCACCTTTCTCCTCTGTTACCTGAAGCAGTATGATGGTAGGAAGGTGGAGATAGTCCCTCCACAAGCTCCCAGGCAGCATCCAGGACAGTTTGCAGGTTCATTCCCACCAGGCAGGAAGTCCTGGCTTGTTTGGGTTTTTTCTTATCTTGTTTTCGTATTTGTCAGTTAAATGTGGTTTCCCTGCCCTTCAGAGTCTAATGAGGTATGTGAGGAGCACTGTGAAAACAAGATGTTATGTGAGCCTCAGAGCCAGACTTGAGCCTGCTGAGAGAGGGACAACCAGTGTCATGAGCGTGCAGTGATGTGAAACTGGTTTGGCTTATTTTTCCTCACTTGTTTTGCTGGTAGATGCAACAGAAGTTGAAAAATCATATTAGAGGGAGGATCAATTAAGTTAACCATCTCGGCAAGGTGTCTCCTCCTCACATGTACTTGCTTGTGTCCTTGAAGCACGGGTTTCGGTTGTAAGGGAAGTTGCAGACAGAGTAGTTGCCGCGTTAGTCATTGGATGCAGTAAGGCAGAGATGAAAAGGTGACTCACAGGTTTCAGCTCATCTACTTCCTTGCCAGTTACTTTTTTTCCATCTCCAGATTGTTCTTTGGCCTGCCATCCTCCTGGCCCACCATCTAGCCCATCTTCAACCTCGCAGCCCAGCTGGTTCTCCCAAATGCCCGTTGCACTGCTCTGGCCAAAGGCTGAGTCGTGGAGGATCTAGGCACTATTCTTTTTTGAGATGCACACTTGTACGTTTGGGTTCCTGGTCATCTTTAGTGTTAGTTCTACAGCTCCCTGACACGAGGTTGGAGCCAGGTGGGTTCGGGCTCTGCTCCAAAGGAACAAGTGCCAAGATGAGAGGAACTGGCCTCAAGTTCCACCAGGGGAGGTTTAGGTTGGAGCTGAGGAACAATTTGTTCCCCTTGAGGGTTGTCCAGGGCTGTCCCAGGCTGCCCAGGGCAGTGGTGGAGTCCCCGTGATCCCTGGAGGGGTTTGAAAGCCGTGGAGCTGTGGTGCTGAGGGACATGGGTCAGTGGTGCCCTGGCAGTGCTGGGTTAATGTCTGGACTTGAAGATCTCAGAGGCCTCTTCCAAGGAAAACGATTCTCTGATTCTGAAGCCTTTTGCAAGGGGACATTTACCGCAGGAAGAAAACATTTACATCTCAAGTTACTTTTCTGCTCCCCTTTTAACTGCATCCCTTTACTCCTGTGTTCACCCCGTGCTCTGTCCTTGCTCACCAATGCTTGCTTTGATGATTAAACCACCAATGTGGCCTCTTGCCACATTCTGCTCTCCAGCTCCACAACCTAAAGCCCTTCGTTGGCTCTGGAGAGCGGTCCAGCGTGGCCCTGCCCCCAGCTGCCTCCCAAGAGGTGTCAAGCGATATATTGAATGCTGTTGATCTTCCATCCCAAGTGTCACCTTCTTGTGCTCTAAGGCAACAGGAGGTGTGAAGACACACATGCTATTTGCAGCCTTAATTCTTAATTACCCAGCAATGATGGGTTGGAGCTGGTTTGATCATTACCCTTAAATACAAGGCTTTGCTGTTAAGATCGTTATCTCCGGGCTGTTAATTACTTTTGTTGCTCCTTCCACTGAGTTCCTTCCACTGATGGGTATCTTTTGGATGCTGCGTGCCCTGTTATTAATCACGTTCGTTATGGTAGTGCCCACAGGCCAACTGATGGCTGCCCATTTTGCTGGGTCTTGTGCAAACATGATGACCTGAAGAGTCTAAACAGATGATGGAGGCCAGAGGAAAACAAGACCGAAGGAGCCTGACCGACAGCCCAACGCGTTGCTGCTGACTAAATGGTCTTTTGTTTCCTAACACCCATGAATATGATGGATGATTTTCTAGGCCCCCAGGAGCCAGAGCCCCATCAGCTTCCCAGAAGTAGAGAAATTATCATCTTCCTCTTCTGTCACACCTCTCTGCTGCCACAGACCCAAATTATTCTGGTTTTTTGTTTTGGTTTTGGTTTGTTTTTTTTTTTTTTGAATTCCAGATTCCATGGGGAAACCAGTTTCAAAGCTGTAGTCTGGTGTTCATTTCTGGTGGACCTCGGTGGTGTCTGGGCCACGCCAGTGTCATGCTGTTTCCTTTCAAAAGTCATCTGCTTGGGGTAAAGCGATAATTTTGTTAATGAGAAAAAAAAAAAAAAAAAAAAAAAGACCCGTACATGACCTTTGGCTTTCAAGAAACACCTGGATTTGTTTTCTACATCCATATCTGGAATGAAACTACCTTGGAAAATGTTTGTTGTAATCACTTGGTGGAAAGCGTGAAGTTTGTGTGAAGTTACAGATGTATTACATTTACTCAACAGCTCCCTGACAGGAGGTTGGAGCCAGGTGGGGTCGGACTCTTTTCCCAAGGAACAAGCAACAGGAAAAGTGGAAAGAACCTCAAGCTGGACCAGGAGAGGTTTAGGTTGGAGCTGAGGAACAATTACTTCCCCTTGAGGGTTGTCCAGGGCTGTCCCAGGCTGCCCAGGGCAGTGGTGAAGTCCCCGTGATCCCTGGAGGGGTTTGAAAGCTGTGGAGCTGTGGTGCTGAGGGCCATGGGTCAGTGGTGCCCTGGCAGTGCTGGAGGATGGTTGACCTGGATGATCTTAAAGGTCTCTTCAGTCTAAACAATTCTATGATTAAGGCCTGTTTAAAACCTCCTGAATTTTATGTGCTCGTATTTTATAAGTCATCTCCTCTTTGGAAGGTGGAGCTGGCCAGACCCTTCACTTCAGGCTAGAAACCTGCTATGGTGAGAACACGGTACCTCTGTCACTTGTGGACAGTTTGTGCCCAAGTCCCTCAACATCTGGAGATCACATGAAGGTGTGGGACCTATTTCCATATCACCCCTTGTGCTTCCAGTGCCCTTTCAATTCCCATTAGTCAAGGTATTTAGGTGTCTCTGTCCACCCTTCTTCCACCCCGTGTATCTGTAGGAACCACGGAAGAGGTGAAGAAATGGAAAGATAAGATGGAGGGAATGACTGTAAAAAAAAAAAAAAACAAACTTAACAAGTACAACCCACAGGTGTTTCATGAGAGACCATTTCTTGCCTTATTTCATGCTCATCATCACCTGATCCTTCTGCTTTGGTGTCAGCACCATCCATTTTAACCTCTCTTGGTAACATCAGAGCCAGGTGCCTTCTCTGTTATGGAAACCATTTGGACCTTGGTCAAGAACTGTCTCAAGAGCAGTTATGACACATCTAAGAAATAGCAAGATGTAGTGTGTTGGCACCTCCTAAAATCCAGGATGAACTCCCAACGCATGGGCTTGCTTCTTCAGGCATCCTGGTGCTCAGCCTACCCAGAGCACTCATCAGGAAAGGTTCTCCGTGATGGAAACCCACCATGGGTGACAGGTAGGGGCATTTTTTTTCTCCACCATGATGCAGCTTTATGCACACACCCGTGGAGATCTGCTCATCCATGGACTGTCAGGCAGGCATTGCCCGGGGAGCCGAGCAGGAATCCCTCCTGCTGCCTCTGACCCGGTGCACCGCGAAGGACATTCCAAGGACTTGGCCAAACCACGTTGTTTCTTGTTCATTAAGCTCAGGGTAGTTCGGGGGCTTTTCTTTTTGGGTTTGTTTTGTTGTTGGTTTGTTTTGGTTTTTTTTTTTAATAGTGCCCAAAACCCAACATTGTTTGAAAAGGACACATTTAAGCAGTTTATTTGTTTTTAAGTTGACGTTAAGCGTCTGACTCACAAAGGGAAGATGCTTCAAAGCCTGTGCTGAAAATCCAAGCTGCCGAAAGGGGATGGGGAGAGGGGCAGCCATGCAGAGGCGTGAGCTCGGAGCAGATTTAGAGCCTTAGCTCCAATTGTTCTTGCCTTGGCGGGTTTAAGCCAGCCCTAGTGGTACTTTAAACCTAGCCCTTTGTAGTTCGATTGAGTTCAGATCACACGGATCCCCCGACCTGTTCGGCTTGCTCCAGTTTGGTCGGAATCCATCCCTCTTGATGCAGGAAGGATGTTTTTGGCGTGGTGAGGAATTAGAAGTGCTTGGATGCTCCCTGGAGCCTTCAAACAGACAATAAATAAATAAATAAATAAATAAATAGAATAAAAATCAAGAGTGCAAACATATTCTGTTAGCACTTCTCTTAGGCAGAGAGCGGTGCCTGGGCTTCTTTCCTTAGTGCCTGGCCATGGCAACTGCAGAGCCTGTCGACACTTTCCAGCCTGGAACAATAAAAACCAACCAAACAATCAACTCCTCTTTCACTGGGAGATTTTTAGGGCTAGACAGGAAGAAAAAAAAAGGAAGGGAGGAAACAAGGAATTTGAAATTTGACTTTTCTACCGTGTGGCCGGGCATTGAATTCCTCGAGATGCCCTGTCAACGGTGCACGGGGATCGGTCAGGTGCTGAAGTCAGGAGGTGGTGGAGTAGGAGAGACTTGTTCCCACCTCACTCGGTGCTTTAGGCTGACCCTTGGGCTTCGCTCAGGAATGAGGTGGGCTTTTCATGCTGTGGCCACCCCCAGGGTCAGGGGTTTGGTGCCATGCACCCCACTCTGCTGCATCCTTCTGTTGATGTTCGCGTAGAAATTCCATTTTTCTTTCTGAGGTTCTGCACTGAGGGTGATTCAGTAGAACATCCTGCCATCACTTATCATTCCTTTCTTTTTTTTTATTTTATGTCGAAACAAGCAGTTCAGCTGCTCAGGTGGAACTCCATGAAGAACCTCAGCAAAAGGGGACTTTGGGCTGGAAGGGGAACACGTTCAGTTGGGTTTTACTCCTCTAGGATTCAACTGCAGACCCCTGAGCTCCCTCCTCCCTGAGAACCCTCTGCATTGGCTGCTCCATGGGTCATCCACCCCAGAGCAGGCTGCTGTTCCTTCAGATGCCTGCCACGGGGCTGGCCCATGCTGGTGGGAGGAGAGATCTCCTCCTTGCCGTGCCCTCTATCACAGAATCACTCAGGTTGGAAAAGACCCTTGGGATCATCGTGTCCAACCATCAGCCCTACTCTACAAGTTCACCCCTGGACCACATCCCCCAACACCACATCCAAGCAATGTTTAAACACATCCAGGGATGGGGACTCACCCACCTCCCTGGGCAACCCATTCCAATATCTCACTGCCCTTTCCATGAAGAATTTTCTCCCAGTGTCCAGTCTAAACCTACCTTGTTTCAGCTTTAGGCCATTCCCTCTGGTTCTGTCCCTAATTACCTGAGAGAAGAGCCCAGCACCAGCCTCTCTACAATGTCCTTTCAGGGAGTTGTAGAGAGTGATGAGGTCTCCCCTCAGCCTCCTCTTTCTCAAACTAAACAGCCCCAGCTCCTTCAAACAAACCCCAATTGCAGGAGGCTGCGAGACATCCATCCGACCGGGGAAACGGACACCGCTGGAGTCAGAAGGCCCTTTTTCACCTTTAACCTGCTGATTGAGGCAGGATTGATGGGGAACAGAGGAAGCCAGAGGTGGTTGCCCTTCACCTCAACATCTCCACCTGTGAAACCAAATCTGCTCCGGTGATCTGTGCGTGCCTGGGAGCTGTCGTTCTCAAGCTGGAGAGGAGGAGCCATCCATAAAGAAGCCTTTATGGAGCTGCCTTTCATGTTACCCTAGCTTCACCTTCTGCAACATGGGGGGGGTGGGGTTTATTTTCCTTCTGAGAGCTCCCGTTGCTGCTGTGAAAGTGGAGAGTCACTCGGCTCAGCTTCCAGGTCTCCCTGGAAGGCATCAGCTGGACCTCGGTGGGTGGTCAAGTCGTTTCTTTGCCGTGTGAGTCTTGTCTTTGAAGCCGCAGGGAAACACAACCCCGATGCATCTGGGTGATTCTTCTCCTTGGCATCTCTCGAGCGCGGCCGGATCACTGGGTTTTCATTTCAGAGCAAGGAAACGTTGGCTCTTGGAAAGCCTGTCGTGATATTTCTCCAGTCCAGCCGCCAGCTGGACTAATAATAATAACCCCTGCAAATCCAAAATGCCACCAGTGACGTGATGGATGTGTGGAGGCAGGGCCACGGGTGCTTTTATCCATCAAGGTGACTTCAATTACCAGGTGGCTGTTTGAGGACCCACTGTCCTTCAGAAATGAGCTGTTAATTGCCTCTTAGACAACCGGTCCCAGAGCAGGCTTTTGTCAGACTCTTCCATTGATTTTTGTTCCGTTTGATTGAAGGAGGACACATATTGACGAGCGTTTCAGCAGCGCCGTGCACATGGATTAAGAAGGTGATGAATGAAATAAGGTTTGAGGGGAAAGGCTTGTGACTCTGGGGTGCAAGAGCCCTGTGAAGGAGAGAAGACAGAGGAGAAGGAGCTTGACCTCTTCATGCTTCAGGCTGAAGCAGTGGAGTGCAGGTGCAGGCTTGACAGAGATATCACAGTAGCGACGGACGGTGTGTACAAAGGGCAGGTACTGCAGCTTTGGAAGAAACCAGCAGACAGGAGATGTGTCCTTGTAGCCAAGAGGGCGACTGGTGTCCTTGGCATTAAGAAGAGTGTGGACAGCAGGGTGAGGGAGGTTCTTCTCCCCCTTTACTCTGCTCCAGTGAGGCCACCTCTGGACTACTGTGGCCAGTTCTGGGCTCCCCAGTTCAAGAGAGGCAGGGAACTACTGGAGAGAGTCCATCAGAGGCTCTGAAGACGCTGAAGGGCTGGAGCATCTCTGTGCTGGGGCAAGGCTGAGAGCCCTGGGGCTGTGCAACTGGAGAAGAGCAGCCTGAGAGGGGAGCTGAGCAATGCTGAGCAAGAAGCAAGAGCTAAAGGGCCCCGGGGGGCGAGAGGATGGGGACAGACTCTGCTCAGGGGTGCCCAGGGACAGGACAAGGGGCACCAAGGGGCACCAACTGGAAGCCAGGAGGTTCCACCTGAGCAGGAGGAGCAAGTTGTTTGGTGTGAGGGTGTGGGAGGCTGTGCCAGGCTGCCCAGAGAGGCTGTGGAGTCTCCTTCTCTGGAGAGATTCCCACCCCGGCTGGACCCTGCGCTGCTGGGCCCCTGCTCTGGGTGCCCCTGCTGGATGGAGCAGGAGGGTGGCACCAGATCATCTCCAGAGGTCCTTTCCAACCCCTACCTTACTGTGATTCTGTGTCCACAAAAGAAGCTGAGAGTCGGGATCTCAGGATTGTGTTTTAAGACGACTTTGACATCATCCTGCAGCCAACGGTCCCTCCGTGAAGCTCGGTCCCTTGAGGTTCATGTGCTGCACACCTCACACAAAAGCATCGGTCCCTCGCGCTTGTCATTTGTATTGATGAGTTGACAGCAAGGTGGCACTAGACAGCAAGGAACTTTACGGTGTGATTTATTTCAACTTGTCAGTAATTTGCATTCCTGTGGGTTCTGTTGATTCCAGAGCACGTGTGTTCGTTTCTCAACACAAGAAGCGTTGGAGAGATACCATGGATGGATAAACGGGTCATTTTCTAGGTTGGTTCTGTTAGGAGAGTTTCCAGGTTGATCAGACAATAAGGGAAAGTTTTGTGCTCTTGATGTAAATCTACTTCAGTGTTTTAAGGGCAGTTTTCCCCTAGAATGGGAAGGGGATGCTACAGGTGTCTAAATGTGAGTGTCCACAGCCATCACCGAAGCCCACAGGCATCCTCGGTGTCCACAAGAGACAGGTAGGTAGGACATAGGGATTCAGAAGACTTGTGCCTTGCTGGAGAAGCAACTGTTGGACGTCTTTAGGTGCCTAAAGTGGCACCAGATACCTCTTCTTAGGACCTGAACTGCTTTGCATGACCGATGGTTGGTTTATTAGATATGTATCAACATGTGTTGTGACAAAAGCAAGGTTTAAGGTTAACAGCTACTAGTAGAAGTAATGGAAGATGAGGTGGGTTTTCTTCTAGCCCGTGGCTGGTTGTGTTCCAGGTGTAGGTGCTAATGCAGTTTCAGTTTCTACCTTTAAATGTACCTGTGAAAGAAACTTCAGGGAGCCAAGAATTGGGAACCTGGTCTCTGAAAGTTCTTTTAGAAGATGAGAGGAAACAGCCTCAAATTGCCCCATGGGAGGTTTAGGTTGGAGCTGAGGAACAATTTATTCCCCTCTAGGGTTGCCTAGGGCTGTTCCAGTCTGCCCAGGGCAGTGGTGGAGTCCCCGTGATCCCTGGAGGGGTTTGAAAGCCGTGGTGCTGAGGGACAGGGGTCAGTGGTGCCCTGGCAGTGCTGGGGGAACGATTGGACTCAATCTTAAAGGTCTTTTCCAACCAAAACAATTCTGTGATTCTATGGAATAACACCTGAGATGAGGTGAAGCCAAGTGGCTGAACTCCATTTATCAGGCTCTACCCTTTCTCCAGTGAGAGGGATTGATGTATCTCCAAGAGCTGTTGATGTTCTCGTGGAGATGAGCTTTCCTCTGGAAATGGTTGTGGCGTCCTTACAGCTTCTGATGGGTCAAGAAAGAAAATGTACATCTCCCTTGGCTTGGTTGAGGTTAAGCAGTGGAAGAACCATGAAGTCTTCTGATCCACCTCCCACTCTCTTTGAACTGCAGATGGCAAGATGCAAACTCCGTTTAGATCATGTGTCTACAAAGCCTTCTGCAGGAGGCCCTTCCAACTCACACAGAGAAAGTGGCTGATACCCCTCTTGTCAAAAACAACCATGTTTTTTAACGGTTTTGAACCTCTAACTCTCCCCCACCAAAAGCAGAAATGTCTTGCTGCTTCCCACAGGGGTAAGAATCAGAGAATATTCCAGGTTGGAAGGGATCTCCAAAGATCATCTAGTCCAACCCCCCTGGGCTTGTGAGCTCGGACATCTGCAACTAGATCAGGCTGCTCAGAGCCTCATCAAGCCTGACCTTGAACGTCTCCAGGGATGGGACCTCCACCACCTCCCTGAGCAACCTCTTCTGGTGTTCCTCATAGTAAAGAACTTCTTCACCTAGGACTTGGGGTGGTTTCCATTGTGGGCTGCATCTTCCTGTGACTGCAGACTGGTCCAGCCCCAGACGTGGTGGTAGAGAGGTGTGGGACTGGGAGGTGTTCAACTCCAGCCAGTGTTTATTCTCTTTAACTCTAATTTGCTCACTCAGCGCCTGTTATTGTTGGATGGTTCAACACCTTCTTGGGCACCACGGCGGCACCGGTGGGGCTGTTCTGAGATGCCAGACGAGTTTCTTGCCACAGAGACCTGTCAGCAGCTGGCGGTGGGAATCCACACGGTTCTCTTGGGTGACCCCTCCCTCTTTCTAGTCACTCTGACAAACCACGCGAAGCGCGGCATTTATTCCAGTCCCGTGCTCATCAGTATTAATCTCTCCATCCGGCTTCTCCTTCCTTCATCGAAATTCTTCTTCTCTACCATAGGCGTTTCCCTGGGGGATGTATTTTTGTGTAACGAGGAGCTGGCTTCCAGTCTGAAGGGTGGGTGTCAAATGGAAGGGGCCAATCTCTTTTCTGTAGTGCCCAGCAGTAGGACAAGGAATAACGGGTATAAATTTGAGCGCAGAAGGTTCCACCTCAACATGAGGAGGAACTTCTTTACTGCGAGGGTGATGGAGCCTGGAACAGGCTGCCCAGAGAGGTTGTGGAGTCTCCTTCTCTGGAGGCTTTCCAGATCTGTTTGGATGCATTCCTGAGCGACATGCCTTAGGTGATCCTGCTCTGGCAGGGGGCTTGGACTCGATGATCTCCAGAGGTCCCTTCTAACCCCTACCATTCTATGATTCTACAATACTGTCCCCGCTTTCAGCATTTGAATTACCACCATTGTCCACTGCTCTTGTCTTGGGCAAAAGAATCCTGGTGGTGGAAAGACACTCAATCTGAAGTTGTCCAGATGGTGTAAACAAGCACATTAGTTGGACGGGGTAGGACGGTAATTGCGGAGCGAGGCTCTTGATTGAATGGATCCATTCAAGTCGGCTTCAGTTGGCACCATCCTTTGAGACTGCTGCAAAGAAAGGACCAAAAGAAGCAGCCGTGGCTGTGGAAGGTGTCGCTGCAGAACGTGAAGCACCACATCGAGTCTTGAGTCTTTGTTGTTGGGCTTGAGCCGCTTGCTGGGTGTGATTTGGGATGGATCATGTGGGGATCCTCTTTTCTTGTGCTGTAGGAGAGCTATGGATAAATGGGGTTATATAGCTGTTGCTAACTGAGCAACCACATGCTGCAGAAAATGGGCAGAGGATTACGTCATAGAATCCTGGAGTTGTTTTGGTTGGAAGACACCTTTCAGATCATCAAGTCCAACCATTAATCCAGCACTTCCAGGGCACCACTGACCCATGGCCCTCAGCACCACAGCTCCACGGCTTTCAAACCCCTCCAGGGATCACGGGGACTCCACCACTGCCCTGGGCAGCCTGGGACAGCCCTGGACAACCCTCAAGGGGAAGAAATTGTTCCTCAACTCCAACTTCAACCTCCCGTGGGGTAACTTGAAGCTGTTTCTTCTTGTCCTGTTGCTTTTTTCCTTGGGAGCAGAGCCTGACCCCACCTGTCTCCAACCTCCTGTCATGGGGCTGTCAGAGCCAGAAGTTCTCCCCTCAGCCTCCTTCTCTCCAGGCTGAACAAGCCCAGGTCCCTCAGCTGCTCCTCACCACCCTTGTGCTCCAGCCCCTTCCCCAGCTCCGTTGCCCTTCTCTGGCCACGCTCCAGCCTCTCAATGTCCTGCTGGGAGTGAGGGGCCCAAAGCTGCACTCAGGATTTGAGGTGTGGCTTCCCCAGTGCCCCATCCAGGGGGATGGTCCCTGCCCTGGTCCTGCTGGCCACACTATTTCAAGCCTCAAGTCCCTCACTGATCCATGGGGAGAGGAGAAATATCCCCCTTTTTCTTCTCCGGAGCAGTTCTAACTGCTTGCAGAGGGTGGGGGTGAACTTTTCACTTGCTCTGAGAAGTTTCATGCTTTGGAGCCAAGCGAGTACCAGAAATGCTGGGACTGGGAGAGGAGCTCCTTGGGAAAAGCAGCGCATGGCATGAATTTGGAAAGCTCTGACAAGGGAGTGATGTGGAGATCCTGGTATCCGTTCCCTGATCCTCGCTCGCGTTGGTTTGGAAGCAGCTCTGTCAGGACGAAGAAGGTTTTCAGGAGATGTTTGAGTTATTTTGACTGAAGTTTGAAAATTCAGCTGTAAGAAGATACTCGCGATGTTAAGATCTGTGGACCAGCTCTGACACAGTAAGGAAAATAAATACTGTAATATTAGATGTGAGCTGGCCCAACTTTGTTGACCCAACTTGTTCTTACTGGGTAATCTGCTGGGATGGCGACGGTCGGATTCTGTGCGTCACCAAGAGCCTTCATGTTGCTCGAGCAAATCCTGAGTTGATTAAATCGGGTAATTTAGCTCTGTGACTCCTTTCTTGTCTTTTCTGATTAATCACTCGGCTGCGGTGGTTGGCCAGTCAAAGTTTTAGGCCGTGGCTTGGTTTGATCAGACTTGGAGTTCGCAGAGACTTCGTTTCTGGCGCGTAGCTGGGAGTCGTGTTTCATTTGGGATGACACCTCTTGCGAGAAGCAGATTTGTTTCATTTCTGTGATTTTTTTTTGTTTTCCTTTAGCTTCCCATGAGCTGCCTGGTTCTGTTTCTCCTGGTGGGTGCTGGGCTGGGTGGGGCTGGGTGTTCCTGGCGCTGGAAATTCAGGTTGCCCTGGGTGGATTCGTGTGTCTTTTGGATTTTTATTTCAAGCGTGTGCATGTGTTTTTAGCAACGGGCTGGAGCACCCCGATGTGCTGAAGACCATACAAAAAAAATGGTCTGGTGTTTGTGTCAGCTGGACAGACAGAGGAGGAGCAGTAGGTGTGTACCACGCCGCGACTCGCTTGGCATCCTCCCCATCCTCCTGTTCGCAGCAGCTTCATCTGCCCGAGTGGAAGAGTAAATACACCTCCGACCTAATCACGTTAAACGTTCCCGAGCGTAATACCTTAATTTCATTGCTGACATGAGGGCTGATGGGGAAATGATGTGGTAATCGGGAATGACAGCAACGGCAGATAGGGATCTTTTGTTCCGAAGATTAAGCGAACCCGAGTAGATCGTCTTGGTGGGGTGTGGGCCCCGTAACCCGAAATAGTCCTCGCGTGCTGACTCAGAGCGCAGAGCCACTCGTGTCGGCCGAGTCTTTCTTCCAAGGGCTCGACTTCTCCCCATCTAGACATTAGACATTGGGATGAATTTCTTCACCGTGAGGGTGGTGAGACCCTGGAAGGGGGTTGCCCAGAGAGGTGGTGGAAGCCCCATCCTTGGAAGTGTTTAAGCCCAGGCTGGATGGGGCTCTGAGCAACCTGCTCTAGTGGGAGGTGTCCCTGCCCATGGCAGGGGGGTTGGAAGAAGATGGTCTTTAAGGTCCCTTCCAACCCAAACCATTCTGTGATTCTATGAAACCTGGTACTGGCCTCTGAAAGACCCACTCCAAGGTCAGAGTTGGGACTCGATGACCTTCAGGGTCTTTTCCAACCTAAATGTTTCTGCGATTCTACACGGTATTAAGTTGCCCCGAGGATGCTAGACAGGGAAAAAAAAAGGCAATGACAACTACAAAATGATAACACGTCTTCTCTCCTGTTTTTTCTTTCTTTTTTTCTTTTTTTGTGGCAACTTGGAACCGGAGCATACAGAGTCTGGTACTGCTCTGCTCCTCTTAACGTTTAAAATCTGGAAAGGTTTTGGGGGGGGCAGGGGGAAGGAATCCTCCCTGGAATGCACACTCGACGCAGAACTGCTGTTCAGAAGCGTTTGGAAACAATTGCTTCTGCAGGAGCTCATGTGAACAGCCAGTTCTGTCCTGGAGATGTACATTCCAGGATGCCAGAGGCAGGAGGGGAAAAAAAAAAAAGCAGCCTGGAATTCGCTTCATGTTTGAGGTTAGTTTGAAAGGAGCCCGGTGCTTTTAGTGAGAGTGGTTTTCTGCAGCAGCTTGCAGTGGAAACAGTTTTGTCCTTTTATTTTATTTTTTTTTTTTAGGTTAAGGGATTTCTTGAAGGTCAGCTGGAGTTCACACCATCTTCCTCGTTGGAGGTGGCATCGGTATTTGAAATGGCTGGGGCCTAAACTTGTTAGGTAACCTCTTGGGTACGTTATTCTATGTGGCTGTGGAAGCAGGTGGATGAAATGACTGTGCCCAGATCGTTTCCCAGTTTAGGGAAAAGTGCTGCTTCCATTGCATCCCCTTGGGTGGACGTTTTCCAGGAGCATCACCTGGTGTCCCGAATGCTCATTGCCTTGAAAAGGAACATTGCTTTGGTGATTCTGCGATTGCTCGTGAACTTAATTGCAGATTTTATAACTTACAGAATCACAGAACCTCAGCGTGGTGGGGGTTGGAAGGACCTTCTGGAGATCTTCTGATCTAACCCGCCTCGGTCCACCCAGCAGGGTCACTGAGAGCAGGAGGCCCAGCATTGCAGTGTCCAGGTGGGTTGGGAATCTCTCCAGAGAAGGAGACTCCACAGCCTCTCTGGGCAGCCTGGCACAGGCTCCCACACCCTCACACCAAAGAACTTGCTCCTCCTGCTCAGGTGAAATCTCCTGGCTTCCAGCTGGTGCCCATTGTCCCTTGTCCTGAGCATTTAGGGCAGTTAATTATCTTCAGCACAAATTATATAGCATTTAGGGCAGTTAATTATCTCCAGCACAAATTTCTCTCCAGTAACATATTTTTCCTGTAGATGATCCTTTTCAACATGTGCTGAGAATACTCTGCTCTCAGAAAGAGATAGATCAGCACGTCTGCAGAAAGAGATACAAAGTTAGAAGGTTTTCCAAGAGGAAAAGGTGATGTAATGGACTGTGGAAATAATATTTTCTTTATTTTTTTTTTTTTAATCTCCTCTGATCACAATTCCAATATAAAGAGTGAAAAAAGGCATGAGCCTGTTGAAACAGAAACCAGTCTGGTGAAGCATCCCTCAGTGGTCTCCAACACGTTAACGGCAGCGTGTGGAGCCATCAGTCATGGCTTGGAGGTGTCCCGTCAGATTCAGCAGGTCATTAGGCAAGGCTAGGAGAAAAGAAAAAAAAACCAAAAAAAAGCCAAGAAAATCGACGTATCGGCAGGAGAAGGGGAGATCGAAGAGCTGGAGGAAGCACATTCCATTGATCGCTTTCATTTACAGAGTCACTGGGGAGGCCACCACTCAAATCCTGGGGTCAGGTTTGTGCCCCTCACTCCCAGCAGGACATTGAGGGGCTGGAGCGTGGCCAGAGATGGCCAGTGGACCTGGGGAAGGGGCTGGAGCACCAGTGGGGTGAGGAGCAGCTGAGGGACCTGGGCTTGTTCAGCCTGGAGCAAAGGAGGCTGAGGGGAGACCTTCTGGCTCTGACAGCTCCTGGCAGGAGGTTGGAGCCAGGGGGGTTCAGGCTCTGCTCCAAAGGAACAAGTGCCAAGATGAGAGGAACCGGCCTCAAGTTTTACCAGGGGGGTTTAGTTTGTATCTGAGGAACAATTTCTCCAACCCCTTTGAGGGTTGTCCAGGGCTGTCCCAGGCTGCCCAGGGCAGTGGTGGAGTCCCCGTGATCCCTGGAGGGGTTTGAAAGCCGTGGAGCTGTGGTGCTGAGGGCCATGGGTCAGTGGTGCCCTGGCAGTGTTGGTTTGATAGTTGGACTCAATGTTCTGAAAGGTCTCTTCCAGCCAAAATGACTCTTGGTTCTGGGATGATTCTGTGCTTCACAGGCTGCATCTCCAGTGACCGTAGAGGTAGGAACATGAACTAGGAACGTTTTTGTTTGCTTTTTGTCATTTCTCCTCCTCAACCTGTCTGTTGGTGGGTCTGTGTCTCTCCTCTAAAGCTTCACTTTGCACTTAGCTGCACGTGGGCACCCAACAGGTTGCTTGAAGGGACACCTCCTGCTCTGCAGCTGCACCAGGGCTTGAGAGGGGCTTGTTTGACTCAAGTTATCGACGGGCGCCGCGTTGATGGGCTTTGTTTCCAAAGGAGCATCGCGCGAAGGCAATACCAACCAGTTTACAAGCGGTGGTTTGTTTTGACCATGAGGGTTCAACTCAGGGAACACCTTTGGAAAGCACAGAGCAGGTCCCACCATCACAAAATGTGAGGGGAGAAGGTCAGCCGTTGGTTTCTCTGGAGTAGTCCCATCCATAAGCACCTTGTCAACCTGAATCGGTGGGTGAGAGTTGGCTGAGGAAGGGGAAGGAGATTCCTGTGTTTGTTTTGTTTCTTGATACCTCGCGTTTGGTTGAAGAGCAGGGGAAACTTTGGCTTCTCCTCCCGCCTTGGGGTGTGGGGATTCCAGCTGGAGCACAGGGCTCAGGGTGATGGGACCTTCACGTCCCAGCTCTGAACAGAGCCGTGCAGTGAGTCAATGGAGAAATCAAGCCTCAAATGAAAGCTTTGGAGTTGCTGATGTCCCATCAAAGGCCGCTTTTGAAGGATGCCTGCGGAGTGTTTGCACAACTACTCCACGGGGCAAAACTGTTTAGATAGGGGGCCAAGGTTGGAAAGCTCATTCTTATTTTCCTAATCGCATCTGTTTGCAGAGTTTACATAATTTGGTGTGTTTGTCCCTTAAGTAAGCACTTGAATGTTCTTTTAATCAGAATCTAAGACCTCCCTCAGCGGTGGAAGGTATGTGAGTGACCCCAGTGAGAGCAACGCAGCCCCAAGCAGGAGCAGCACGTTCCCATTTAGGTGTTCTCTGTGGAACAGATGGACGGGCAGGTTTCTTCAGAAAGCTCTCCAGAAATGCATCTCTGAAGGTTTCCTCGCCATCAGTGTCCTGGGGAAGCCCAAATGTGGTGATAGCGAACAAGGCTTTGGGTCTTTCCTTTCAGATCATAGAATCATAGGATGGTAGGGGTTGGGAGGGACCTCTGGAGATCATCAAATCCAACCCCCCTGCCAGAGCAGGGTCACCCAGGGCAGGCCACACAGGAACAGATCCAGGTATATTCTCCTCTTTCCTGGCAGCCTCTGATACCCTTCTGCATGTGGGCACATACCCCTGGATGTACGTATTTGCTCTCGGTTTTCCTTTTTCATCACTTTCTTCCCTATACAGATCTTCTCTCCTTACCCATCCTTCTCATACCCATCTTGTTCTCTCCTGTTTGCAACCCTTGGTGTTCCCTCAAACCTGGTAGGGAAGCAGATTCAGATGTTCAGTGAGCTGTCTGAAGGTAGGATGTCAAAAATAACTGGTTTCTTTGGGGAAAAAAAATCTTCCAGAACGTGACCCTGTCTTGCGGAAGGGTATTGGGTAGAAGGTGTTTCTGCCTCAACCTCCACTGTCCAGAGCAAGGCTCATTCCAAAGGTACACCAGTTTGGACAGGACCTTCTCCAGAGGCTCTCCAACCTCTTTGGACTCCTTTCCCCCTAGGAAATATTGGTTTGGGTTTTTTTCTTGTACGCCATTGTGATTTCTCTTGTTGCAACTTGTGAAGAAGACTTCGGTTCTTTTTATTCTGTAGCTGACTTGTAGGTTGGTAGATACGACAGTTATCAACCTCATAACCCTCAGCTTTTGGTTTGGGACTAGTTTAGTCCTGAAAATATACATGTTTTTTAATTAGCTGGTTTTAATTTTTTTTTTTCTTTACACAAAACTAGCGGAAAGTTGAAAGAATTAAGAGAATTCTTTCTGGGAGGAAACCACCCACCCAGATGTCACAGAAGAATGGGATTCATCTGCCCTTTGCCTTTTGGGTCATTTCGAGGGTTTGTGTTGGCTCTGATTTAAAAAGATTTGGGAAAACATTGCAGCTCTGCTGTCTGGCCAACCTTTTCCTTCTTGGCCTGAGCATGGCTGGGTGTCAGGATGAACTTCAACCTGGTTTTTACAGTTCATGGAACCACCAAATCATGGAATGGTGGGGGTTGGAAGGGACCTCTGGAGATGCTCTGGTGCCACCCCCCTGCTCCATCCAGCAGGGGCACCCAGAGCAGGGGCCCAGCAGCGCAGTGTCCAGCCAGGGTGGGAATCTCTCCAGACGAGGAGACTCCACAACCTCTTTGCAGCGAAGCTCTGAAGACGAGACAACCTTTCAAGGTCCAAAAACCTTAAAAGGAAGATTATCATCGTTTTTGATAATTACTTCTTCAAAGCAGAGGCTGCCCATCTCCCGGCATCCCATCTCTCCTCTGCCTCGGAGATTGCCAACACCCTGAACCCAGCCCCAGCAGCTCTGCTGGGATGGGAACTGAATCACGGCGCAGGAAAGTCCCAACGGTTGACTTTCAGGAACCATTCTCACGAGCAAAGCGATGTCCCAAAGGCTTTGCCAAAGCCACTAATAGGATCCAGGTTTCTGGGGTCGGGGACGGAGTTGAACGTCGGGGTGTGGTGCACCAGGGTGTCAGCTCAGCACTCCGCGCTGGCCGTTGGCTTGACTGGAGTCCCCGTGCCTCAGTTTCCTCATCTCCTGCATGAAAAGCTTTGATATACGTGGACATTGAGAAAATGTGAAAAAAAAATGAGGGGTTTGGGTTTTTTTCCCTTTTCTCACAGGGAAGCTGCCTTCTTGCTAAGACCTGACTCTCCTCTTTTAAAACATACGTCAAAATTTAGGGTGGAAAGGTGGGATTTGATTTTATTTATTAGTGATAGGTGGTCTGCAAAGAGTGGCAAAAACTCCAATTATTGCTCCCGTCGGCTTCACGTAGATGGAAAACACGCAGAGCGTGGCCGGAGCTGAGCAGCCGAGCCCTGAAAAACAGCACGGATCTCCTTAATGCCATCACTGCTGTTTGGATTTTCATTCCTGGCTTTTTCACTGTCTTTTCAAGCAGCTTTTTTTTTTTTTTTTTTTTCCTGCAAGGGATTGGAACTGCTTGGGGCTGGCACTGCAACTAATGAGCCGCCTGCATCCAGCATCACAGGAACTTGTCAAAAACGCTCCAGGACAACCGACTCCGACTCCTTCTTCTCAAAATTCATGGGGGCTCCAAGCGTGGAGGTTCCAGACTGTAGCAGCTCTAATAACCTACAAATGAGATTTAGTTTTATTAAGCAGATTATGTTAAGAGGATATTCATGTGGGTTTGTCGGTTGGGTTTGGTTTGTGGTTTGTTGGGGTATTTTTTTTTTTTTTGGTTGTTGTTTTTTGGTGGGTGGGGGGGAGGGTGGCAAATGATAGGGTTGCAATTGGATCTTTTGATGAAATCAGCTTTTTTTTTGAGGGGTGGGGAGGTATTTGGTGACGGCAGCCTGGCTCTTGCACAGCAGCTTAAATCTGTCTTCCATCAATGAGGCTGGAAATCACCACGTGCGTGAGGGCATTTAGTTTCTCAAGGTCATTTGTCTGTGCTGTGGGAGAAGCTGCTGCTTGTAGAAAGGCTCCTGTTGAGCTCAGAGCCCTGAGGCACCCTGCTCTGTCCTGGTATTTCTGGATCTTCTGCAGCCTCTTGTCCCTGGGAGTCGAGTCCTTGGAGCAAGATGAGATCCAAGGGAGCTGGAGATGCCAAGCACCCATCAGCCAATAGTGTAAGGGCAGCAGGGCTGGGGGGGATCCTGCCCCTCTGCTCCCAGGGCTCTGGGCAGAGAGAGAGACCCCCCTGCAGTGCTGGGGCCAGCTCGGGAGTGCTCAGCACAGCAGAGACAGGGACCTGGTGGAGCGGGGCCAGAGGAGCCCCAGCAATGCTGGGAGGGCTGGAACCCCTCTGCTGGGAGCCAGGCTGGGAGAGCTGGGGGGGTTCAGCCTGCAGAGGAGAAGGCTCCCCAAGGGGAGACCTTCTGGGGGCCTTGCAGGGCTTGAAGAAGGGAACTTATAAGAACAATGAGGACAGACTTTTGATCAGGTCCTGTTGGGACAGGACAAGGTGGGATGGTTTGAAACTGGAAGAGGGAGATTTAGCCTGGAGAGAAGGAAGAAATTGTTGATGCCGAGAATGGTAGGACCAGCAGAGATGTTCCCCAGAGAGGTGGTGGCTGCCCCATCCCTGGCACCATTGCAGGGGAGGTTGCCCGGGGCTCTGAGCAACCTGCTTTAGTTGCAGATGGCCCTGCTCAGTGCAGGGCAGTTGAATGTCCCTTCCAACCCAAACCATCCCATTCTTCTATGGAAAGCCAGGTCTGGGAGCTCAGCAGGGCTCCCAGCATCCTTCCTCCACTGCTCCCTCCAGAACGAGACATGGAGTTTTGGCACTCGCTCCCTGCCACCCTTTTGGCTTTCAGAGAGAAAGAGCAAACTCACAGCAGCGCGGTGTTCGTAAAAGCAAAGGGCAGCGTAACCGGGCTGCCTTCCAGCTCAATGAACAACCTCGGAAATTACATGTTGAAAACACATGAAAACTGGCTGATGGGTTGGAGTGTGTTTGTGTTGAAGATAACGAATCCCACCCTGCGTCCTCTGGCTTTGCTGCAATGAAGAGCTTCAGTGTGCTCGCAAAATGGATATAAGGCACATGTCCGCGTTTCGATCAGGCTTAGAGTCGTTAAAGTGACGTGATAAAACTTGTCAAGACCACGGTAAACGATGTTTTCCCCATCGCCTTTCACCCTGTGAAGGTGAGAACATCGTCACCACAAAGAGGTGACATCGAGGACACTTTCCTTCTGGTAGAAACAGTCCTGGGACTTAGATTTTTATTTGACTGGTGTCTTCAGAAGGTCTGGTAGCCTGTTAAAAACCAGCTTGTTTGCTCTGTTCTTTAAAGTTGCAAGGGTTTGCCTTAAAAGTCTCCTCTGGAGAGATTCCCAACCCGGCTGGACACTGCGCTGCTGGGCCCCCTGCTCTGGGTGACCCTGCTGGATGGAGCAGGGGGGTGGCACCAGGTCCCTTCCAACCCTCACTGTGCTGGGGTTCTGTGAGAAGTAGACGAGTAGAAGTAGGTTTGTGTCGTTCTTGAGCTTTTGGTAGCTTTGGTGACCTGGTTTTCCCCTGGGGTGGACACCCAGGGAGCTACAGCCTGAGTCATGAACGTGTTTCCAAAGGCGTGGACGCTCGTGTGAGCTGCAGGAGACACTTCATGCTTGTCTTTCCCATGTAATTAGTGGGGTAAAAAAAAAAAAAAACAAAAGAAAAGGCTTCAAAAAGAAGTGCAGCAGAAACAGAGAGTGTGAATGTGCTGCGGTGGAGGAAGCTCTTGGTCTCCCCCACCTTCTGGGAGTCTCAGGGGTGCTCTGCCAACACCTCGTAGCTCGACCGTGTCTCTAAGGGGGTTAAATCCATACACCTCCCCTTCAGCCATCCAGTTACATGACATTCCCAGGGGACCAGAGCTGTGGCTCATCAGTTTTGTTTCAGTGAAGACGGTTTTACTTGACACCTAATCAACTGATATTTACTCGCTGCCGCTCTGACTCCGAACTGTCATCTCATAGTTGTGTGATTTTTCACGAGCGCGGTGCCAGGAGAGTTGAGGAGACTGTGGTTTGGTTATAGCTTCAGGCTAAGCTAAGCCAGATGTTACGGCCTTTATTTGAAGTCATTAGCTCTTTGCCGGTCGGGCCCGCGTGCATTCCTTTCATTGCTGGAGCGCTTTCCTCTTCTGAGAATATCGCTTCTGCAGGGAATCCTGGTGGCTCTTAATAAATGACTTCTGGGCATTTCAGGGGGGAAAAAAAAGTAGTTAAAAAAAAAAAAAAAAAAAGTAAAGATGTCATTTACAGAAAACAAACATCACGCTGGCTTCGTTCCCACAGCGGATAAAGAGCCAGGAGACCCACAGCCACCCCAGAATGTGCCGTAGACCCAAAGAGCAGAAGAAGGGTTGGAGGAACCTTCCTCAGCCTTGTTTCTAAGAGTTCATTCCAGGGGTAGTTGGGAAGAAGGAGGGAGGGGAATTTCCAGAGATAGCACTGGGAGGCTCTAGGTTGGGCTTTGCCGGTTGGTCTTAACGATATCAGGCAATTTGTGTCCTTGACTTTTCCACAGCTGCTGAATTGGTGTCAAGTAGAAGGGGCCAGGCTCTTTTCAGTGGTGCCTTGCGATAGGACGAGAGGTAATGGTAGCAAGGTGAAACACGGGAAGCTCCACCTCAACAGGAGGAGAAACTTCTTCACTGTGAGAGTGACAGAGCCTGGCCCAGGCTGCCCAGAGAGGCTGTGGAGTCTCCTTCTCTGGAGACTTTTCCAGACCCCCCAGGATCTGTTCCTGTGTGGGCTGCCCTGGGTGACCCTGCTCTGGCATTGGGGTTGGACTCAATGATCTCCAGAGGTCCCTCCAAACCCCTACCATTCTGTGATTCCACAGTGTATTCTACCTACTGTGGGACTTGAGTCTTGATTCAAGTTAGTTTCTAGTTCGTGGGGGGAAAAAAGGCAACAGAGAACTCCACAGCTATGTACAATGATAGCAAAATACCATTATGAGGCTGGTCATCACCAACCAGCAGATCTTAATTTCATTATAAATATAAAAATGCTAAGAAATGTTTTGGGTTTTTTTCTCCTGGGAGCAAATAACTGGGAACTTCATCAGTGCTCCAAACCTGCAGTAAGGGCTGAAGAAAATAGCTTAAGAAGTGCATTGGTTTCTTTCATAGGAGCTACACTTCAGAACTTGAAAATCCAAAGCTTGAAGCGTGTTCTTTGGTTCTTACTGTCCCTATTATTATTATAATTATTATTAGTAGTAGTATTATTATCTTATATTGCAGTTTGAGCTTCCTCAGAAAAGAAAAGCCACTGCCTGAGATGCTGTCCCCTTGGCCTCTGCCTTTTGTTGGACCTGTAACGAGTTCAAAACCTCAGTGTTTTCATAGGCCTTTGGTTTGTCTTAGGGCTGCAGTTCTCAGAAGTCACCCATCACCAATTAAAACTCACAACACACTTAACAGTGGTGGGATTGTGCCGCTGAGGGATTGGGCTGCAGCAGTTACCTGCTTTTTCTTTTCCCTGCAACTGAAACCTGACCTCATTTAACTAGTATCTCGTTGTCTGGTTAAGGTGAAGGCAAGAAGAAAAAGCTGAGGAACAGTTCTGGTTGGAGCTAAAACAGGTGGATGAAGCAAAGGATGGAATTTGGGGCAGGTCAGTCATTCCCTCCACCCAGTCCAGCTGAGCACCGGGGTGTCCCTGCTTGGAATAACCCTACAAATCCAGCCATGTGATCCATAACACTCACCTACATCTCGTGTCCACAGTAGGACGGTTGCATCAGTTCCTTCTGGCCCTGATACATTTTTGAGTGCAAAAGAAGAGTGTTCCCAGTGGTTTAGAATGTTTTTCTGGGGTGGGTTTGTTACGCTCAGTGAAGAGTGCAGCTGCTTGGTTGGTTCTAGGCTGAGTTGGTGGTGGAATCGTAGAAATATAGAATTGTTTGTGTTGGAAGGAACCTTAAAGATCATCTATTCCAACCCCCTGCGGGGAGCAGGGCCATCTGCACCTAGAGCAGGGTGCTCAGAGCCCCGGGCAACCTCCCCTGCAATGGTGCCAGGGATGGGGCAGCCACCACCTCTCTGGGCAGCCTGGCACAGCCTCTCACCACCCTCAGCACCAACAATCTCTCCTTCTCTCCAGTATAAATCTCCCTGTTTTAGTTTCAATCCATCGCCCCCTTGTCCTGTCCCAACAGGCCCTGCTCAAAAGTCTGTCCCCATCTTTTTTGCAGGCCCCCTTGAAGTCCTGCAAGGCCCCCAGAAGGTCTCCCCTTGGGGAGCCTTCTCCTCTGCAGGCTGAACCCCCCCAGCTCTCCCAGCCTGGCTCCCAGCAGAGGGGTTCCAGCCCTCCCAGCATTGCTGGGGCTCCTCTGGCCCCACTCCACCAGGTCCCTGTCTTTCTTGTTCTGGGGCCCCCATGCAGCACTCAAGGTGGGGTGAAGAGTTCCATCAAACAAGTTCAGATTCAGGATTTACTCCCATGGAGTAAAAGCCTGAGGACCACTAAGCTGGGTTTAAGCTCTGAAAAGATACATGCGTTTTGTCCTCTGGAGAGGTGAGGCTTACTCCCAGTGATGAACATTGCCTGGTGGGTTGCTGAATTGGTGAAGTCACCAGGAGCATTTCTATCTCAGCTTTCATTCAGAAGTGTCTCAGATCATTAAAAGCATGAGTTAATCTTCCAGACAGCCCTACCGAAGAGGAAGGGGAAGCACGGTGCTGGTTTTACAGTTGAGGAGCTCACGTGGAAATGCTGTTGTAGGGCAGCAGAGCTCCTCAATCTCATTTCCCACCACCCTGCTTTTGGTCCAGGCTGGCATGTTGCTCTTTGCAACTACAATTCCACTTCCACATGAGAAAAAACTTCACTGTGAGAGTGACAGAGCCTGGAACAGGCTGCTTAGAGAGGTGGTGGAGTCTCCTTCTCTGGAGACTTTCAAGACCCACCTGGATCTGTTCCTGTGTGGCCTGCCTTGGTTGAACCTGTGCTGGCAAGGGTGGGTTGGACTCGATGATCTCCAGAGGTCCCTTCCAACCCCTACCATTCTATGATTCTATTATTCACCAGTATAAACGAGCTTTGCGTGTTAGCAGTGGTGCAGAAGGTTTCTTTTCACCTGACACAACGGCTAAAGCCACTCCAGAATCCCAGGCTTGGTTTCAAGCTTGACCGTACATCCGCAGCCTTCGCCCGACTCGGATGTTGGACGTGGATTTAGGTCCTGGAGTTGAGGTGTGAGGCCATGCTTTGTTGGCAGGCTGGAGCTGTAACCTGATTAATCTGAACAGGTAAAAAGTAACGCGATCCGTCAGCAGCGCGACTGGCAGCGCAGCCTGGCGAGTAGTGAATTTTTCATCAGGGGGCCCCGTAGAGAGGAGGTGTACGTTACCGAGGGTGGTAGAAAGAAGAGAAACTCAGCCAGGCTTTCATCCGGAGGGATATTGCCTAACCAGCGAGGAATCCTTTCATCAATAAATTATGAGAAGAATGGGAGAGTTTCGAAAGATCAGCCCTGTTAACGTGCTCTCATCCGGCAAATTTAAGGAACATTATATTTTGGCCTGGGATGCCTTTGCAGGAACGGAGAGGCGATAGCGTGCGGCCGCGCGGGCCAAGGAAGGTGAGACCCCGTTGCGTGTGTTGGAGCTGGGATGGGCACCGAGCATCCATCAGCGGAGAGGAGAGGAGGCAAATGTGGTGTGACCGCTAAGCCCCGGTATTGAATAACGGGAGGAGAAAAAAAAAAAACCCCAACCCAAAAAACCCAAGCAGGCGCCCTTTTGTTCTTCCACCTGGCTGCCTTCCACGCCACGGATCCTCCCTTGGAAGGGTGGCCGCGGCAGAGCAGACATCTGGTCGGCTTTCTGACGGCTTCTGCTTGGCGCCGGTGGGGATCCCCATCCCCTTCGCATGCACCCTGAGCCCTGCTCCCGCTCTTCCCAGGAATGGGCGCGGGTTTTATCTGTCTCGAGCCACCAAAACACGTTGGGAGGAGGCTGGGGATGGGGACTGGGGGATGGAGGGTTGAAACTCTCATTTCGACACACCATTTTCCAGCGCTGGTGTCTTTAATTTATCGTAACCTCTCCTTGACTCGGGGCTCAGCGGATAACAAAAGGCACTTTTAACGCCTTTACAGGAAGATGTCAGGACGCTCAGCGGGGAGGCGAAGGACTCGTTGAGCAAGAGCCTCTGCTCCCTTGATCGGCCGTCTCCTTGCCCCGGTGGTACCCGGCGAGGGGAGGTGGTGATCGCGATGGAGCCAAGTGGTTCCTACGCATCCCTCTCATTTGCTCGGCTCTCTACCGACGGAGCCGTGCTCCCTCCCTCGCTTATGTAAGCTGGCAGGCGAACAAGAGCTAAGTTAGAACAGAAAGCCAAAGAATTCTGAGCCGTGATCGAACTCCCGCGGTGTTTACGGGGTGGAAACCTCCCCAGAAATGCAGGTTGTTTTTTTTTTTTTTTTTTTTTTCCAAATTCCTCTTGTTTTCAAAGTTGGGTGGGTTTTTTTGGGGGGTGGAGGGTTGGTTTGCTTGTTTGTTGGGTTTTTTTTTGTTGTCGTCGTCGTTGTCGTTGCTGGCTTTTTCCCAAGTCAGAGGGAGCAGCTCAACCCCGGCGAGATGCCTGCTGGTCCTGACAATTGGGCAAATTATTGTGATGGGGCTGTTTCTATGGGGCGATGAGTGGGGAGCAAACCAGGACTGGAATTTACAGTGTGTTTGCCACCACCCTGCCTTAATTTCCTTGTATTTACTACGTGCAAAGTTTTTTCTTCAGCCTGACCTCAAGCATCTCGCGTTCTCTAGCAGGCAGCTGGAAGCCACAGCAAGGGGAGCCCTGGCTCTTCAGGCTTTGGGGGCCTCATGTTGACTCCACACCAGATCCTAAATGGGAGTTTGACCCCTTAGACCCAACAAGCTACCTCTTTGTGAACTTCCAGAGATGGGGAAATCGGAGAAGAGGAAATGGCCTCAAGTTATCCCAGGGAAAGTTTAGGTTGGTCATGAAGAACAATTTCTTCCCCTTGAGGGCTGTCCAAACCTGTCCCAGGCTGCCCAGGGCAGTGGTGGAGTCCCCGTCATCCCTGGAGGGGTTTGAAAGCTGTGGTGCTGAGGTCAGTGGTGCCCTGGCAATGCCAGGGGAATGGTTGGACTCAATGAACTTTCCTCTTATGATGAAAGGCTGAGAGCCCTGGGGCTGTGCAGCTGGAGAAGAGCAGCCTGAGAGGGGAGCTGAGCAATGCTGAGCAAGAGATAAAGGGCCCCAGGGGGCGAGAGGATGGGCACAGACAAGGGGCACCAACTGGAAGCCAGGAGGTTCCACCTGAGCAGGAGGAGCAAGTTGTTTGGTGTGAGGGTGTGGGAGCCTGTGCCAGGCTGCCCAGAGAGGCTGTGGAGTCTCCTTGTCTGGAGAGATTCCCACCCCGGCTGGACCCTGCGCTGCTGGGCCCCTGCTCTGGGTGCCCCTGCTGGATGGAGCAGGGGGGTGGCACCAGAGCATCTCCAGAGGACCCTTCCAACCCCTACAATCCTGTCATGCAGTGATTCTGTGATTTTGAACACTTCCAACAAATCCGATTCAATGATTCTGTGTTCTTCTAGAGCTGTGCATCACACGCCCAACAAAGTCTCTTCAGGGAGAGTTATTACACAGCAGCTGCTGGAGAAAATGTCCCAACAAAGCAAATTTCCCATCACCCACCTATCTGAAGGTCACTCATAGTGAGTTTTCGTGCGAGTTGGCTTCCCTCAGGGGAGAGGAAATTTCAGATCTTTTCCTGCAGCATCTACTCTCAGATTAGATGTTGGCAAAGAACGGATGGCTTGGAGCCTTGCTAATCAATTATATTTTTTCCAAAGCAATTAGCTCTCGGTGCTCGGTGAGTTGCGGAATTACAACCTGGAGGATTCCGTGTTGTCAACTTGGAGTAGCTCAGGATCATCGTGGAGGACAAGAGACAGGAGGAATTTAAGTTCCTTACTGTTTTGAATGGCAGGTTTTGCCTGGTTTTGATCCTTGTCGTTGCAGCCCCAGTAATCGATACAACGGGAGTTAGTGATGAATATCCCAGTGTCCTTTCCTCCACGAGAAGGCAAATGTTTCTACCATACATTAGCAGCTTTTAGTAATCTCTTGGTTAAATAAAGCTGGGCTCCTCCAGCAAGTGTTTGTCTTCCAGAGGCCTCCCAATGCTCCTGACATCCCCGAATCAGAAAGTTTAGGTGATAAATCCTATATAAATTAATCCACTCTTTGCCCCTTCACTTTTGTCCTACGTTACAAGCAAGGATATCCAGGTCCCTGACATAGAGTGGTGAGGGAATGGGTCTGTGTGGACCATCTGTTGCACCAGGCATTTTGCTATCAGGTCTGTGAATGGTGGGATAGAGGGTTTTGGAGTGTTTTTGCCATCCAGCATCTCGCAAACGTGGGCAAACCGGGCTCTTTCCATGGCTTTGGGCAGAAGCACTGACTTGCTCAGTTACCTTTGCCTTGGGGATGTCATTTAAACTTCTTTAGTCTACTCACCTCGAAGGAGGATGCAAAAACATTAATGCTGTGGAGCAGAGTCCTCCTAAAAGCTAGAGCAGACCAAATGAGTTTTATCCTGATCCCATGAAGGGGATAAAGTCCGTGTTGGAAGGGATCATCTCTTCCAGAGAAGCAGCTGGTGTGGTGGTGTACACCAGGGCTGAGTCGATGCAGGAGAAGTTTGTGAGGGTCCTTGGGGTGTTTTGCATGAGGTTTTGGCAAAACTTGGACCCGTGAGGTTTAGAGGCCGTGCAAGGGTGTGAAGTCAAAGGCAACACCAACGGCGTGTCTTTGGTGCTGTCCTTCTGGAGCAAGGGCTCAACAGGATCAGAAAACCCCTGGACGTGTTGGGGCGAAGGAAAGGAGGAAGCCAGAGATCCCTTATCGAAACAAATCCTGCCTCGAAGGTACTTCCAACTGTTAGGAGCAGAGCCAAGCTCCTCTTTGGAGCTTTGCTGCCAAAATTCCCCGCAAGGACTTATCTGATGAGCGAGGAAATGGGGCAGGCCCCCAGTCCTTCCAGCGCGGTGGGACGTCTCCGAGGGAAGGCTGGGTTCTCACCTGCCTGAAGGAGAGGAGAAGCCAAAAAATAGACGCCAACATATTTTGGCCGAGGTGAAGGAGCAACCCCCAGCTCTGCGGGACGGCTGCGTCTCGGGCTCTGCTGTCAGCCGGCGTGGGAGGTGTCTGGTCCTGCTCGCCAGCTGATCTTTCCACCTTGGCGTTGGGGAGTATCCAACGTCGGCTCAGAAACACCTCTGTGCTGGTTGTTCTTGGAGCACCCAAGGGTGGCGCTGGGATGATTTCTGCATGGTGGGATCGTCCCCTGCAACCTCCTTTCAGCATCGGGCGGTGAAAGGCGTCACTCCAGGCTGGGGCAGAGCAGCTGGAAAGTGCCTGGTAGAAAAGGTCCAGGGGGTGCTGCTGGACACCCGGCTGAACACGAGCCAGCAGTGTGCCCAGGTGGCCAAGAAGGCCAGTGGCATCCTGGCCTGAATCAGCACTGGTGTGTCCATCAGGAGTGGGAGGGCTTAAGTTGCACCAGAGGACGTTTAGGTTGGACAGGAGGAACAGTGTATTTACTGGGAGAGCGGTGTGGCTTTGGAACAGGCTGCCCAGGGAGGAGGTGGAATCACCATCCCTGGAGATGTTCAAAAGCCATGTGGATGTGGCACTTCAGGCTATGGCTTAGTGCTCCCGATAATATCTAGTAGACGGTTGGACTTGATGATCTTGAAGGTCATTTTCCAACCTTAATGATTCTGTGATTCTATAAAATGGCATAAATCAGACAGAAAGAGGCAACAGAAAGACACCTCAACCTTCCTCATGTTGAGGTGGAACTTCCTGTGCTCGAGCTTGGATCCATTGCTGCCCATCCTATCATAATGCACAAGTGAAAAGAGGTTGTCCCTGCCTTCTTGACACCCAGCCCTCATGGATTTATAGACATTCATTAGATCCCCTCTCAAGTCTTCTCCTCTTCAGGCTAAACAGCCCCAGGTCTCTCAGCCTTTCCTCCTAAGGCAGGTATTCCAGCCCCTTCATCATCCTCGTAACCTCCGTTGGACTCTCTCAAGTAGATCTCTGTCCCTCTTGAACTGGGGAGCCCAGAACTGGACAGAGTACTCCAGGTGAGGTCTCACTAGGGCAGAGTAGAGGGGGCGAACCTTAAAAGATGGAGAGGAAGAAGTAGCAAGAGATGTGTAATGAAGCGGGTCGTGCTTGCCTGTGTCTGCTCTGTATTGTTCTAGGATCAGATCAAGTCCCTTCCTACCTCAAGCCAACCTAGAGATGTTTGACAGCTTAAAAACACTCTGTGAGCTTTATCAGACAGAGGTTTTTAGATGAAATCTGGGCTCCGCAGTGGTCTGGTGCCAGCAACCAGAATAATTAGTGTTTCTACTGCTGCCAGCTCTGAGGTTTTCTTATTTAACATGGTAAATGGTGACGGGACCCTTCTGTCTTGGCTGTAATAGACTGGGAAAAATAATCCTGGCTGTAGAACTGCGTTAACTGGCGAGCTTAACTCTGTAGCAGCAGGTAGACACTTGAGAGGGTCTACAAGCTGGTCTCCAGCAAGGTCTTATGGGGGAGAAGGATGCTTGTCTTGGTTCTGTTGGTCTTGCTCATGCATCTTCTGGCTGAGCAGAGAGTGCTCTTCTGGAAGACGTGCCTTGGTCTAGTGTGATTTATGGTGCTCAGCGCGTAAGTAATTGCACGGAGCTGTGACCGGATGGAGATCGAATTAATTAAACTGGGATTATTTCATTATTAGCTTCTTCCATCCGAGGAGAGACACATGAGTGAGCTGCGTGTCCCACGCCGCAGCAGAAAAATGGAACTGCTCTCCAGGAAATTGGGAAAACGTGAGAAATGCTCGCAGAGAAAAGCTAGAGATGTGTTACCGTCTACCCAGGGATGGGCAAAGCTTCAGCAGAGCAGGGACCTGGACAAGGGTGTGCCACTGGACAGTGCAGCTGACCTTCAAATGAGTTAATATTAGTTATTAATTAAGGGGGAAAAAATCCACAATAATACAATGTTTTGATAGAATAGTTGGGGTTGGAATAGAACTTTAAGATCATCCAGTCCAACCATTAACCCTGCACTGCCAGGGCACCACTGACCCATGGCCCTCAGCACCACAGCTCCACGTCTTTCAAACCCCTCCAGGGGTCACGGGGACTTCACCACTGCCCTGGGCAGCCTGGGTCAGGTTTGGACAACCCTCAAGGGGAAGAAATTGTTCTTTATGTCCAACCTGAACCTCCCCTGGTGCAACTTGAGACCGTTTCCTCTTTCTTCCCATTTTGACTCTATATATTTTACTGTCCAAAGGCCAGGTCCTTCCAGAGGAGAGGCAATAAGGATGGTGGGCACACAGCATTTCTGGGTTGACCCATAGGCTTGACTTTTCCTTGCTGCACTTCATGGGCTCGCAAGTCGGCGAGCAAAGAGCGCGAGCAGCCGAACGTGTTCCCCGTGTTTTCTTTGATGAAACTACAAACCTATCCAAATTCCCCTTCATCTGTTCAGGTTTGGTTGGGTTTTTTGTTTGTTTCTTTGGTGGTGGTGATGGTGGCGTGTTTTTTCCCCTGTGACTGTCGTTCCTAACATCAATTTGTATTTCTTCTTTTTTTTTTTTTCCAAAGAAACCAACAAAAAAAATAATAAAATCAGAAAATCAATTCCGACCAGTGCCTCTTCATGCCGAGAGCACTTCCATTAATATCAGATGGGAACAAGTCAGTCCAACGACTGAAAGTGGATCTAGTTTGCATTTGAAGAAAAGTTTTGTGTATGAAACCGAGAAATGCTTCCCGGTCTGACACCGGTGATTGATTGCAGTTCTGCTAAAGATTAGCCAGACGTTTTAAGCACCGCAATTATTCATGTTTTCATACTTAGGTGCTATATTTAAACCGGGTCTAACAGCGGACGTACACCGGGTTCTGCTGCTGCTCCTGAGCAAGGGGGGTTGGGGGGGGGGGAATAAAGAGAATTTTTTTTTTTTTTTTTACTATTATTATTATTTCATTTTTCCAGATATATTTTGTGCCATATGTGCTCGCTAACGCAGCCAGCCCGATGCACACATGATGTCAATTATATCTGAGCCGCCCTTGGCACCGGCACTTTCGCGTGGACGATGGGGAGGGGATGAGGGATGTCCACCGAGGAGGTGGGGGACCTGGGAGGGGGTCCAGGCATCGTGGGGTGCAGCTTCTGTCTGGGGTCCCCATCCCTTGCTGCAAGGCAAAGCGCTCCCGGCGATCACGACAACCCCTGGAACCTTGTAGAGATGTCATAGAATCCCAGACTGGTTTGGGTGGGAAGGGACCTTTCAAGGTCATCTTGTCCAGCCCCCCTGCACTGAGTGGGGACATCCCAGGTCTCACTAGAGTGGAGTCTCGAGTCAGTGTCTGGACCCAGTGGCGTGGTGTTTGCAAAGCTTTTTGTTATCGATGGGTGGAAAGAGGCTGTGGAATCAAAAATGGGTTGTTTTTCTGCTGTCGGTGGTAATGGAAACCCAAGGCAGGAGCTGGTTATGAGATTTCTGGTGGTTTCTATAAATGAGTGAAGGGATAATCGTAGAATCATACAACACTAGGTATTATGGGACCTCAAGGACCATGTGGTCCAACCTTTCTTAACAAAAACCCGGTCTAGACAAGATGCTTAAAAGCATCTGATGTTGTGGAAAGAACATCATGCAGCTTTCCTAGCCACCAATTTGGAAACAACCTAAGGTGACCTTGTCTCTGTGTAGTCGTGCTCTTGACCTGGTGTATCTGGAACAGTGCTTTGTGCAGAGCTCTTCAGCCACATCCCCATCTTGGCTGCCACCTGAAAACAAGGAAGGACACCTTGCAAACCTCAAAATTGTCTGACTTTGAAATAGTTTTTGGTTTTGTGATTGAACAACACCTTCCCAGTACCCAGTGACGCTCAACGAAAAGCTTTAGCTTGCTCAAAAGTCAGATTTCCCACCAGCATAAGAAAGGAACTGTGGGTTTTAGAGTTTAGTTTTCTTAAAGGCTTGTCCTGGAGGGTTTTTTAGGTGAAAGTGGTGGGTTTGAATCTCTGGATGACTTCCTGAGGGGTCTGGAGAAGGTCACTCAGACAGACAAGCCTCTTGCCAGCACACATCAATTAATTCTTCAGGAGTCTGCGTCTCTCTCTGCTGAATTTGGAGAGATCAAAAGGGAGTTGGGACCCCCTCGCTTGGGGACGTGAAACGCTGGGAAAGCTGGTGGAGAAGCCGACCTTATGATGTGTTTCATTTTCGAGAGGATGGATGACAAGTGTGTTTACTACTGCGAGGTACCGGCTTGGAGCGTCATCAGAGCATTTATCATCCACCACTCGTTTAGAGTAGGACTTTATGGCAGAGATTTGACTCTACATTTAAACTCCTTGCAGCAAAAGAATAACATTTTACCACTTTTCCCTTACTTCCCACTGCCTGGAAAAATCAGAAGACAAACAAAACCTGATCAATAGATGGTGAGGATGGCAGTGATGTGTGTGGCTAACGCAAGGCAGGGTGGTGGCTGATCTGATTGGCCACGAAAGGGTTAAATTGGCGTATTCCTGCTCTACCACATCAGTAAAATTCTTTGATGGAGTTGATGGTGTAATTGAGTACAGGTGATTTTTATACATATATAATTTATTTTTTTTTTAAGATGGATATGTATTGTTTTTATTCCATTTTCAGATGATTTATAACTTTGGAGCGTTACAGCTGGTTGGAGCATAGACAAGTTTGGCTTCACGTGCGCTCACCTTCCATATGTTACAATATTAATAACCCTCCGTTGTTACCAAGTGTAACTCATCCCCCCCCCCCAAAAAAAAAGAAAAATAAAACCAACCCCAATGCTCTGCAAACAACAAGCCACGTGAAACTGCTGTCGGGAGTCCCAGGACCTCGTGCTCCCACCGCAGGTTTGCAAAAGGGTGAAGTGAAGCCCAAAAAGCCGATGGTGAAGGAGGAGGTGCAACCTGGGAGCATCTCAGCGGTGAAGGCTGTTAAGGTGAGGTGAGGGGCTCAGCACAATGCAGGTGGCCTTCCTGGAAGCCACTCCTGGTCCCTGTTGGTACCAGCAGCCGTGGGGCTGGATGTGTGCTGTCACAGCTCTCTTCCCTGGGAACAAGACACGTTGAGGTGCTGGAGCGGGTCCAGAGGAGACAACGAGGGGAAGGGACTGGAAGGGAAGTCTGATGAGGAGAGGCTGAGGGAGCTGGGGTTGTTCAGCCTGGAGAAGAGGAGACTCAGAGGGGACCTTGTCACTCTCTGCAACTCCCTGAAGGGAGGGTGTAGGCAGGTGGGGGTCAGGCTCTTCACCCAGACAGCTAGTGAGAGGATGAGAGGGCATGGCCTGAAGCTGCTCCAAGGGAAGTTTAGGTTGGATATCAGGAAGCACTTCCTGACAGTGGGTGATCAGATGTTGGAATGGACTGCCCAGGGAGGTGGTGGAGTCACCATCCCTGGATGCGTTTAAAGAAAGTCTGGATGTGGCACTGAGTGCCATGGTCTGGCCAGTGTGGTGGTGTTGGGTCACAGGCTGGACTTGATGATCTCAGAGGGCTTTTCCAGCCTCAGGAATTCTGTCATTCTGTTCCAGGCCCTCAATCATTGCTGGGGCTCCTCTGGCCCCGCTCCACCAGGTCCCTGTCTCTGCTGTGCTGAGCACTCCCGAGCTGGCCCCAGCACTGCAGGGGGGTCTCTCTCTCTGCCCAGAGCCCTGGGAGCAGAGGGGCAGGATCCCCCCCTCCCCTGCTGCCCAGGCTCTGGGGGTGCAGCCCAGGGAGCCAGTGCCTGCTGGGTGCCAGCGCACGGGGCCGGTTCAGCTCCAGCTGCTCCCCCCAGCACCCTTGAGCCCTTCCCCGCAAGGTTGCTGCTGAGCATCCTTTTGCCAGTGGTACCCAAAGGAGCATCAAACCCGACCCCAATTCTTCCGTGTAACTTCCCGTATTCCACTCAAAGCTGAGCCCCAAGGCAGTACCTTGGACCACGCTGCGATCACCCCTCCTGCCGACGAGCTGCTGAGAGGAAACCTCAGATCCACGCGTCACTTTGGCTCCGTGCAAGGACCGAGCCTAATTTATGAGGCTGGGAGCCACTGTTGTCGGGAGGTCAAAATCCAGCGTGCGTTAGGCTCGGGAGGTTGTTTATGTTCTTGCAATTAAGGCACCACATAAATATCCGACAGACACCGGTGCTCCAGGCTCACCGAGTAGAAATCAGTCCAGTGGGCGTTGATATTCTCCTGATTTCTAGGCTAGGTTTTTATATTTCTTGGTTTCTTGACGCTACCGTATAGTCGTGTTTGAAGGTGATGGTTTAGTTCTGGGCAACCTGCTAAGAAATGTGAATTGTTACCATGAACTCTACTTGGCCTCGCAGCTTTGTGGACAGAAATCCAGTCCGTGCAGACAAGAGGGAGAGAATAATAATAATAAAAAAATAATTTAAAAAATAAAAATAATAATAATAAACCAAAAAAAAAAAATTAAGCAGGTGGGGTCGCTGGGAGGTGAAATGAGTCTGTGTTGAGAGGGAAGCTGCCGTGAACCCGACGACAGCCGAGATGTCGGTGGAGGAGAGCAGACAAACCCTCTTAACCCCCCAAAAAATGTTATTTAGAGAATTAAAAATAAGACTAAATCTCAGTGCATGCAGGTGAGACTCCCCAGGGTCTATCTCGGTTTTGCTGGTTGAGATACGGGGGCTGAGTTGCTATTCCTGATGGTGATGTCTCCATTGTGCCACCATGGGGACCTCCCTTGGTCCCCCTAGGGTGGGAAGTAGGTGGGACAGGCAGTGAGTGGGATGCTGCCTGTTAGATAACAGAGGGGGTTAAGTGATAACAGGGGGGGTTAAGCAGCGTTTGAGTGATTTGATCCGAGCCCTGCGTGCAAGAGCGAACTTGGGGTGAGCTGGGTGGCCACTGGCCGGCTCCACCGCTCACCAGTTGGGTGCCTTTGCTGCCCACACCCTGGTAAGGCATCGGGGCTCACCGCAACCTGCCCTGCATCTGACTTTCTGCCCGCCATCCCTCCAAGATAATAGAATCATAGACTTGTTCTGGTTGGAAGAGATCTTCAAGATCAACACATCCATCCATTAACCGCAGTGAGCAGACATCTTCAACTAGAACACATTGCTCAAAGCCCCATCTGGAAGCTCTGGTAGGTGTTGGGCACTGGGTGCCAGCAGCTACAGGTTGGGCTTTTGCTGGGGATGTACAAAGAGACGGAGCAAAAGCCATTCCAACCTTGGTGCTCCAGTACCAGCAAGGCTTAGGATGTCACCTCGGGGGTGTCACCTCAGGGTTGTCACCTCAGGGGACTTGCAGGGGCTACTGGTGCTGGATGCAGGGTGATGCTTCATACCGCCTGGTCCCAAATCAAAGGGCACCATCAAGCAGCATCGATTTGTAGCCAGAAGGAGGAAGGAGCTGGAAAACGGAGCCAGAATTTCTCGCTTTGTGGCCATATCTTCTTGTCTCGGAGCACACCTGGTACCCCCTGCTATTGCTTCCGAGAAGGTGAAAGAAACCTGCCGAGGAAGCCTCATCTCCCGCACTCTCAGCTCTGGGAGGGTGTTTTGTGGCCTGACAGTTTGTAAATCTACAAAAAAAAGTTTAATTAAACATATGTAAAAAGTTTAAAGCCCATCTCTTTGGCATCTCCGTGATGTGTCACACCCAGCTGTCGTTCGCAGGGTGTCACGCGAGCGCGTTATGTTCGCAGAGCTGCTGAGGACGGGAAGATGAATATCTACAAAATAAAGTTAGGAGAGGTTTGTGTTGAAAAGTCACGGCTTTTCATATATCAGAAAACATTTTGTAAAACCAAAGCAGGGTTTCAATGATTCCATCCAAGCCCCTGTGAACTTCAGCTGAGGGCTCCGACAACAAACTGCTGAGAAACCCAGGATTTTGTGGTTTGTCATCGAAAGTCTGTAGAGGAAAAGGTGGTTTCGTGATGTGTTTCAGCTCCTTCTCTGTGCCGTGGGAGAGCAACGAGGTTTGGGGTGAGGTTTTTCCTGGGAACAGATTCTTAAATCAGACTTCTCCCCGTTATTTTGAGTGCTGTGGGCGTACTCATTCCTGGAGCCAGGCAAGTGGTGAGATCTCCGTGGCCAAGCCAGGATGCTCAGGTCCGTGATGGTTTCCCACAATGGTCTGTACCTCCTGTGGTCACCACAGCTCATGAAATCGCCCCGTGCTGCTGGCTGGATACATGATGGTGGGAAAACTCAGTGCATACAAAGGATGTGTCTTCTCCATCCTCCTGCATCCAGCCCTAGAGCCTCAAGTTCACCTTGAAGGGCTTCCTCAGAAGGAGATGGGGCCCAAAATCTTCATGTGTTTATATGCCCATGATACACAGTGCAAGTATTTGTTGCTTTTCTATTCTAAAGAACTTTCCACGCCCTTGGTGTTACCTGGCATCTCCACCTGCATCATGCTCTTCGGGATTGTCAGTAGGGCACAACTTGAGGTTTCCTTCAATGGTCACCTTTGACACTGCATAAAGTAGCTGGTGGAGACCACGTTTTGTAGGGGAAGAGAAGATGGTTCAGTTGTTTGCAGGTGTCTTTAAAAAGGATAAAATTAGAGCTTGGTGTCTTTGTGAGGCTACTTGTGAGGTGTTATGGTTTTGGTGCTTTGAGCCTGTTTTGTGCTGGGTGAAAACTTCTCCTGAGGTCCTAGCAAGTGCCCGATAATAGAATGCTGCTGCACCACATCTCCTTTTGTTTTATAACCTTCCATTTAAGGTCCTGGGTGAATGGCTGTTAGTTTCAAACCATCACCCCTTGTCCTGTCCCAACAGGCCCTGCTCAAAAGTCCCTCCCCATCTTTCTGCCAGGCCTCTTGAAGTCCCAAAAGGCCCCCAGAAGGTCTCCCCTTGGGGAGCCTTCTCCTCTGCAGGCTGAACCCCCCCAGCTCTCCCAGCCTGGCTCCCAGCAGAGGGGTTCCAGCCCTCCCAGCATTGCTGGGGCTCCTCTGGCCCCGCTCCAACAGGTCCCTGTCTCTTCTGTGCTGATGACTCCCGAGCTGGATGCCATACTCCAGCTCATCTACTGTTAATTGGCTCTAATTTAAACACGCCATTCCCTGGTCCTCCTTGAGGTGGATGTATTTATCCTCTTCATGTGTAGAGCTGTAGTTTTTTTCTTTTCTCTGCAACTCCTTGTCCCCAGTGCTGTCCCCTCTCTGCTTGCCAGTCCATCCCCGTCCATTCTGCATCATTTGTTCAGGTTAATTATCACCAGCAGCTGCTGGCCCAAGCAGTTGGGAGGAGCTACAGCTGGGAGGGGGCCCCAGATGGGATAAACAACCCAACCAGCCCATCGGAGAGTGGATACCACACTGAGCCCTGCCCCTACATAAGGGGAGGGCTGGGGGGGCACCTCTTTTCAACTTGCTTTGGTGTGTTTGGAGCAGGGAAAGCTGCATCTTGGGTATAGGTAGAACCTATTCCTTGCTTTGTTTATTTTTTTTATTAGTAGTGGTGTTTTCTTTTTCTCTTCTCTTTTTTTAAACTCTCCTTATTTCAACCCTTGAGGCCTCACTTTTTTTTTTTCCTCTTGGTTCTCTGTCACACCCCACCAGAGGAGAGGGGGGGACTAGGGGGTGAGAGGCTGTATGGTGTTTATCTACCAGCAGAGGTGAAACCATGAGACAAACACCATCCCTGAAACTGGATGTGTGTTATCATCTGAGAAGGCTGCACTTATGACTCCCAGGTGCCCTTCAGGTCTCTTCGTGCTGACAACTTGCTATTAATTTGTGGGCTGTTATAATCATTGGAGAGACTCTTCCTCATGGAGACCTTTGTGTGTTCTTCTCTGGCATCTCACAAACGTGCTTTTCTCCTTCTTTTGCTGGCTTAAAGATGAGCGAAGTGCAGTAACTTCTGGGCAAGTGTTTCTCTATAGGGACTGCAGCTCAAATCCTGGCATCAGATTTGGGCCCCTCACTCCCAGCAGGACATTGAGGGGCTGGAGCGTGGCCAGAGAAGGGCAACGGAGCTGGGGAAGGGGCTGGAGCACAAGGGTGGGGAGGAGCAGCTGAGGGACCTGGGCTTGTTGAGCCTGGAGCAAAGGAGGCTGAGGGGAGACCTTCTGGCTCTGACAGCTCCTGACAGGAGGTTGGAGCCAGGTGGGGTTGGGCTCTGCTCCCAAGGAACAAGCATCAGAACAAGAGGAACCAGCCTCAAGTTGTTCCAGGGGAGGTTTAGGTTGGAGCTGAGGAACAATTTGTTCCCCTTGAGGGTTGTCCAGGGCTGTCCCAGGCTGCCCAGGGCAGTGGTGGAGTCCCCATGACCCCTGGAGGGGTTTGAAAGCCGTGGAGCTGTGGTGCTGAGGGCCATGGGTCAGTGGTGCCCTGGCAGAGTTAGGTTAATGGTTGGTCTTGATTATCTAAAAGGTCTTTTCCAATCAATCCAGATGACTTTGTGATTCCGTGATTGATTCGCTTTGGCCAGCACTTGCATTTGTGACACCTTGTTAAAACACAAATGCTGCCTTTGACTTGCTTCTCTAGAGCTGAATTAAAACCCAAAACACTTCCCTGGCTTGGTTGGGGGACCTTTTAAGTGCTGAGATAGGTGGGCACGACACAGTGCTGAGAGGACATCAGCCCTCAGCTCCTGTTTGAGTGTCCAGCTGCTGTGTAATCCTGGGCAATTCCCTCTGAGGTTGCTGGACCAGCAGTGGAAGAGGGATCGAGTGGATTACGGGATGTCTAAGAACAGCACATTCCCTGCACACAGGGGAAGATTTCTGGGTCCTACTGAAGTGATCAAGAAGATTTCAGCAGAAACGCATCCCTGCCTTTGCTCTTGATTATGTTGGCCGCATCCAAAGCAGGACCAAGTGCACTTTTCCAAGTTCAAAATCATGTGGCTTTGGTTCTCCCGATGTGTTTTGGCCCATGTTGGTTCCAGTTGGTTTGACACTTCCCTCTTTCTCCATCTTCACCTTCCTTCCCTGCTGATAATGGTCCTCTCAGACCATTCCGAGCTGCCGATGCTCTTCTGAGCCCCCCCCAGATGGAGAGAGAGAAATAAATTGTGCAGAAACAAATTCCCTGCATATGAATTCCCCTTGGAAACCCGCCTGCCTGCTTCATAATTAATGCCGCTATTGTTCTCCTCTTTTTTGTATATTTAGATGGCCTTTTTGTTTAAAGTTGATTACTCGCTGCTCCTTTGGAGTATCTCTCAGGGGAGGGAAATGGATGATATTTCAACAGCGGATCAGCCACAATATGTACTAAATAAACAGACTTGCTAAAAACATCATAAAGGCCCCTTTGTCCTGGTGGATAGCAAAAGAGAGGAGGGGGGGAGGGGGGGGATAAATAAAAATAACTCCCAGAAGGATGCTGGTGAATGTAACTTATCTATGAGCTCTCTGTACCAGGAAGTGTCCTAAATTAAACACTTCCACCCTTCAGCGGTCACCTAAAATGTCACCCCAGCTTTAAAGGCTTAGGAGATGGTATCACCTTAGGTATTCCCAGTAGCCGGGGAGCCTGCGCTGGGCAAGGTCTCAGGTGTTCGGCCGCGTTCACGAGAGCTTACGTCGAGCATCGGAATAATAGGTTGCATGTGGCTGTATTGATTAAATGTCGTTTTTTCCCTTCGAACACAATTGATCTTGGCTTTGGATGTAGTGGAGCCCAGCCCCGGCTGCTGCGAGTTTGTTCAGTTATCTAATTTTAATGGTCAAGTTTCCACTTTCTTCTGGGAAAGTAATTTATACTTCAGAGGCTTTAGAGGGGTTGGGAGGAAAGGGGGGAAATATGTGAACACGCAGCGGTGCAAGGGAAAGGCTGAGCCACCTTCAGTCAATTCTGGATCTGTCCCTGATGGGAGGTGTCTAGAAAATTAATTCAGGTCCTGAATTTTTGGTGCTGGGGCAATCACCACGGTTTTAAACCCTCCAGGTGATCTGCACTGAGCATATCCCCCTGAGCAAAAGTCAGGAGGCTGGTTGGAGCGTAGGTGCCTTGCCGGCTCCCTGACGTCAGTGAGAACCTCCACCAGCGTGGGGACTGGTTATGCTTTAATTCCTCTCTGACCTCTCCCTTTAAGTGGAAACATGACTTGGAGCTGTTACATGGAGTCAACGAGCTGGGTTCAGCCCTTCCGTCAGCTCCCGACGCAAGCGATGCGCTCGGGTAGATGTGACGGTGTCAGATGGTGGCACTTCCACCAGGAAGGCTCCTCAAAGCTTATCAGACTCAGGCTTCTGAGGAGCAATCTTGGTTGATTATTAACGGCCGGGTGAAACAGTATCATGAATGACTGCCAAACTCTGGCATCCTGTCCGGCGCGCGGTTATACGCTTTTTGGAAACTGAAGTTCAATGCTGGGTTAATTGCTTTTGGTTCCTGGAACATCCTATTGATGTTGTAGGATCAATAAATAAACTCGGCTGAAAATGTGAGATGTCTGCGTGGGCAAAAAAAAAAAAGTGGGGTATGGAATCATAGCAGAATCTGCACGTTGAGTGATGAGTTTTCATAGACAAAGTGGTGTTTGTGATGGGTTGGACGTGGTTAGACTGCGCAGAAGGAAAGAGGCCGAGGGAGTCGAGATGAGAGGGGACCATTGAAGAGAGCTGCTTGTGGTGGGTTGACCCTCACTGGACACCAGGTGCCCACCAAAGCATCTCTATCACTCCCTTCCTCATCTGGACAAGGGAGAGAAATTAGAAGGAAAGGCTTGGGGGTTAAGGAGAGGGAGACATCACTGAGGAGTTCCCATCACCGAGACTCCACTTGGGGAAAAGAAACGGAATTTATTACCAATTTATTACCGATTATGCAGCAGAGAATAAGAAATAAAAATGAAATCGTAAAAGCACCTTCTTCCCCACCCCTCCTTTCTTCCCTGGCTCAGCTCTGCTCCCCATTTCTCTTCTCCTCAGTGGTGCAGAGGGATGGGGAAATGGGTGTTGTGGTCAGTTCATCACACGTTGTTCACGGCAAAGTAGCTGTAAAACCCAAGAGCTGAACTTGTGTCACCAGGAACAACATAGTCTCATGAGGTTCAAAGCTCCTGCTTCCTTCTTGCCTGGTAGAAATAGACTTCAGGGGGTTGGTCTGTAGCTGACTGAAGATGAGCCAGTGTGTGCCCAAGTGGCCAAGAAGGCCACCAGCATCCTGGCTTGTGTCATCACTGGTGTGGCCAGCAGGACTAGGGCAGGGATCAACCCCCTGGACTGGTCACTGGGGAGGCTCCCCCTCAAATCCTGGGGCCAGCTTTGGGCTCCTCACTCCCAGCAGGACATTGAGGGGCTGGAGCGTGGCCAGAGAAGGGCAACGGAGCTGGGGAAGGGGCTGGAGCACAAGGGTGGTGAGGAGCAGCTGAGGGACCTGGGCTTGTTCAGCCTGGAGAGAAGGAGGCTGAGGGGAGACCTTCTGGCTCTTGACAACTTCCTGACAGGAGGTTGGAGCCAGGTGGGGTTGTTCTCCTCTCCCAAGGACCAAGCACCAGGACAAGAGGAAACAGCCTCAAGTTGCCCCAGGGGAGGTTTAGGTTGGAGCTGAGGAACAATTTCTTCCCCTTGAGGTTGTCCAGGGCTGTCCCAGGCTGCCCAGGGCAGTGGTGGAGTCCCCGTGATCCCTGGAGGGGTTTGAAAGCCGTGGAGCTGTGGTGCTGAGGGCCATGGGTCAGTGGTGCCCTGGCAGTGCTGGGTTAACAGTTGTCCTCAATGATCTTAAAGGTCTATTCCAACCTTCATGATTCTATGACTCTGGCAGCCCAAGGATTAGAGGTTTATATCCTGGGACTGGGACTCCACAGAAAGCAGCATCACCAGCAGCATGGAGCGGAGGGCATTGCTCTTCTTTTCCATCTCTGTCTTTCTCACCAAGCTTCCCAGACTCGGAAGAGTTTTTATCGGTGAGCACAAGCCCTGTCCTACCCTTCTCTCTGAGTTACCAACTCCGTTTACTCTGCGGCGTGCGGAGCTGCTGCAGACAAGTTGTGGGTGCGGAGAGGGAGCTTTGAGTCCTAATGCAGAACAGAAGGGGAAGGTAGAACAGAAAGGGCAGAGACCAGCAGCCGAGGCCCTAATAAAACCAAATAAGCCCCAAACAAACAAAAAACCCCAGAACTAAAGAAAAAAAAAAAAAAGGAAAAGAGAAGAAAAAGGAAAAGAAAAGAAAAAAAAGGAGAAAAAGAAAACAACAACAAAAAGCACCAAAACCAAACAAAGCACCAAAAAAACCCCACAAACAAAAAAACCCAAAGCA
>JANVCC010000035.1:42691208-42705044 GCA_025345505.1 Todiramphus chloris collaris
CCCTCCCCTTCTTCCTCTCTCTTTTTTCCCCCTCCTCTTCTTCCTCTCTCTCTTTTTTTCCCCTCCTCTTCTTCCTCTCTCTCTTCCCCCTCCCTTCTTCCTTTTTCTCTCTTCCCCCCTCTTCTTCCTCTCTCTTTTTTCCCCCGTCCTCTTCTTCCTCTCTCTCTTTTTTTCCCCCTCCTCTTCTTCCTCTCTATTTTTTTCCCTCTCCTCTCTTCTTCCTCTTCTCTCTTTCCCGTGCCCTGTACTCTTGAAGGAACAGCTTGTCCCCAGCTGGGGACACTGGCTGAGCTCATGGTAGGTGCTTTCCAGACACAGCTGGTGGTGGGCTCGTGTTGCTGGTTGACTTCCTTCACGATGCTGTTGTAATGATAGGTGTTAAGATTCCAGATATTTCTAGGTGGAAATACCATTTCCCCACCCCAGCTTTAAACTCCGCAGACTCAGTGCAGTGGTTTAACCAACGCTTTGGAGGAATTTGGTATCTGCTGAGAACAGAACCAGTGTTTGGGGACGTTCCTGCCCTGTCCCTGAGTGTAGCAGGAGGATTTCTGGAGGTCGAGAAGCTTGGAAGGTATTTCCACGGAAAATTGCAAAACTAAATCAGCTCTGCGTGCTGGTAGCTCTATTATGATGAAATGCATTGAACCAAAAAGTTCAGCGTTCTTGGAGGCTTTTTTTTGTGGTCAATGCCAGAGATTTCTGGTTAATAAGGAAAACGGGATGGCTTCCTTCCTCTGAGGTGCTGGAATTAAAAAAATGAAATGAAGCAATAGGGATGAGGAAAAAGGCTGGAGCCAGAGGACACAGTGGTAGGGAAAGAAAGTAAAACAAGAATAAAAAAAACCTGCATATCCCCCCAAATACTGGGGAGGGAGGTGGTTTCAAAAAGGCAGTGGGAACCTTCTTGAAGAGGTTGGTTTGATGCTCTCTTGGAGGTGTGCAGTTGATTTACTGAGCATCTCTTCCAACCCTGATAAATATCTGAAACAGGGAGAACACCGCTGTCCTGGGAGCAGCATCAATAGGAGGTCTTGTTTTGTAAGCTCACCCTGGTTTGGATTCTCTAGTGTCTAATAGAGCCGAGCTTTTCTCTTGTGTTGGACTTGTCTTCTTTAGTTGGTCATCTATTCTGAGTAAACAGGGAACTGAATGCCCTCAAGGAATTGTAGAATCTTCATCTCGGGTGATACCTAAAAGCCAACTGATGATGTTCTGAGCAAGCTGCTCCATCTCCATGTCTTGAGCAGGGACCAAGTGAGCTTCAGGGATCACTTGATTCCTGGATGCTCTGGAGTTCTCCATCTTTAGAAATTGCGAGTCTCTGCCTGCCAGTTGATATGTGTGATTGACCCTTAGAAGTGTTAAACTGAATGAAGAAGAACCATGTAAGCCTTACTTTCTGGAGGAACCCATCTGTAAAGTAAGGAGTTGGAAAGGTAGGAGAGAAAAGAAAAGTTTTTAGCTTTTTTTTGAAGGATCCACATTTCGTGGCGTGTCCGGAGGAGAGTGAATCAATCATAGGGTCAGTACTGGGCTGGGTCTGGGGTTTTTCAGCCTGGAGCAAAGGAGGCACAGGGGAGACCTTCTGGCTCTCAACAGCTCCCTGACAGGAGGTTGGAGCCAGGGGCGTTTGGGCTGTGCTCCCAAAAAACAAGCATCAGAACAAGAGGTTGTGCCAGGGGAGGCTTAGGTTGGAGCTGAGGAACAATTTCTTCTCCTTGAGGGTTGTCCAGGGCTGTCCCAGGCTGCCCAGGGCAGTGGTGGAGTCCCCATGATCCCTGGAGGAGTTTGAAAGCTGTGGAGATGTGGCGCTGAGGGACATGGTTTAGTGGTGCCCTGGCAGTGCTAGGGGAATGGTTGGACTCAATGATCTGAAAGGTCTTCTCCAGCCTAAACAATTCTGATTCTCTGGTGAGGGGAAGAGGCTGAGAAGAGCCCAGTGGATGCACAAAGCCTTGAATCATGGAGAGGTTTTATTAGCCTGAGCAAGAACAAAACCGTACCCAAAGGTACCTTGATGTTGTGCAGGCATTTATGTAAGGATATCTATGCTTTCTGACTGTCCTGCCAACTAAATCCGATCACCCTTCACTCGAGTATTTCTTTTCCTGCATAGACGTCGTTCGATAACGAAATAGAAACACATGGGTTGTGTTTTTGTTGGCGTTTTTTTTTTTCTTCTTCATTCCCAAATACCATGTTAATTTAAAAAAGGCCTTTTTCATTAGATGTTATATACACAAGGGCTGCAGGTTACAAATGCAGAAAATTAAATTGTAAACTCGACAGCGAGGCCTTGGGCGGGGGAGTAACGAGAGCCGCGAGCCCTCCCCTCTCCCCAGCCTCCACTGGGTTCCTCGTGGAGGCAACCTGGGGGACCACCACAGCCACCACCTCCCTTCACCCTCCACAGACCACAAAAGGATGGGGGCAGATCCTTGTCGGCATTAAAGACATCGAGGGGCTGGAGCGAGTTCAGAGAAGGGCAACGAAGTTAGCGAGGGGTCTGGAGAACATGTCTGGTGAAGAACATGTCTGGTGAAGAACATCCGAGGGATCTGGGGTTGTTGAGTCTGGAGAAGAGGAAGCTGAGAGGAGACCTTATTGCTCCCTACAGCTCCCTGAAGGGAGGTTGGAGTGAAGTGGGTGTTGGTCTCTTCTCCCAGGTGACTTGTGATAGGACAAGAGGAAATGGGCTTAAGTTGCACCAGGGGAGGTTTAGGCTGGACATGAAGAACAATGTCTTTGCTGAGAGAGAGGTGAGGCCTTAGAACAGGCTGCCCAGGGAGGGGATGGAATCACCATCCCTGGGGGTGGTCAAAAATCATCCAGATGTGGCACTTCAGGCCATGGTGTAGCGGTCCTGATAATATTTAGTAGATGGTTGGGCTTGATCTTGAAGGTTGTTTCTAACCTTAATGATTCTGTGATTAGATTAGACTCCTAACTCCAGGCTTTCTCACTTGCCTGCAGTTAAATGACTTCTTCGCATGGATTTGAAGTCAATTGGGAATTTTGCAGCTTTTTTTTTTGCTGCTGTTTCTAAATATGTTATAAATAAATAAATAGCAATCAGATTAATTTCTGATCCTAGATTTAATGAATATTAATTATTGCAATAAGCCTTCCTACGTTGAATCCCTTCAGTGGCTGAAGTCCAGGATGCTACAGCGTGTCCAGAGAAGGGCAACATAGGTGGTGAAGGGTCCACAGCACAGAAGGGGGGTTGTACTAGATCACAGAATCACAGAATGTCTTTGGTTTGAAGAAACCTTCAAGATCATCTAGTCCAACCTTCAACCCAACACTGCAAGCTCACCACTAAACCATGTCCCGGAGCATCATGTCCACATGCCATTTAAATGCCTCCAGAGATGGCAACTCCACCACTGCCCTGGGCAGACCATAAGATGATATTGAAAGGTACCACCCAAACCATTCTGTGGTTCTGGAGGTATCACATTTGCAGATGCGATAACAACAATAGAATGTTAGGGATTGGAAGGGATGTCTAGAGATCGAGTCCAACCCCCCTGCCAAAGCAGGATCACCCAGGGCAGGCCACACAGGAACAGATCCATCTGGGTCTTGAAAGTCTCCAAAGAAAGACACTCCATAACCTGTCTGGGCAGCCTGTTCCAGTGCTCCATCACCCTCACAGTAAAGAAGTTCCTCCTCGTTTTGAGGTGGAACCTTCTACACTTAAGTTTATACCCATTGTTCCTTATCTTACTGCTGGGCACTAGAGAAAAGAGATTGGCCCCTTCCATTTAACACCCAGGAAATACTACTCCGGGAAATAAAGATGAGCAAATAAAGCCCAGAAATGTTGAAAAGCAACTCCTTTGGAAAAAAAATGAACAAACAAACCAAAACCACGACAATTAGTTAGACCATGTAGGACTTAAGTCATTTACACAGTCAGCCAGGGGCTGATGTAAAGGACCATGTCTTAAGGCTTAAACATTTTCATAAGCACCAAATCAAATGAGTGTGGCTTTATATAAGTTGTCTTTTGACTCCATCGCCTTGGATCCAAGGATGGGAAAACCAGAGTTGAACGTTCTCCCATCGGTAAACCACCCCCCCCCATTCCCTGGTGGGTTCTCTGGGTGTAACGGAGCACGAGCTCCCAGCGCAACCCCTCGCCAGGGAGGGCTCTTCCTGGCCTTCCCAGCTTATCCTATTTCCATGAAACTCATCGTAATTTAATAACCCTCCGCCCTGTGCGAAACTGCAGCGAACTCTTGCGACGAGTTCAAGAAGGGTTGGGAGGAGCGGAGGGGGAAACCGCGGAGGGAGCGTGATCGCCCGGGTCTTGGATGCCTTTGGAAAGGATTAGCCAACATATGAGCTTATATTAGATGGACTGCATGATAGTATATGAAATTATATATGATATATTATAATGTGATCCTATATTATGATTATATATCATGATATAGTCTATGTTATGATATATAGATCTTTAAAGGTCCCTTCCCACCCAAACCATTCAATGATTACTCTATATTCTACAATCTATATTAATCAAGCAAAGTATGTAGAATCACTGCCTGGTTTGGATGGGAAGGGACTTTTCAAGGTCATCAAGCCCAACCCCCCTGCAGGGAGCAGGGCCATCTGCAGCTAGAGCAGGGTGCTCAGAGCCCCGGGCAACCTCCCCTGCAATGGTGCCAGGGATGGGGTAGCCACCACCTCTCTGGGCAGCCTGGCACAGCCTCTCACCACCCTCAGCAGCAACAATTTCTCCTTCTCTCCAGTCTGAATCTCCCTCTTGGAGTTTCAAACCATCACCCCTTGTTTTGTCCCGACAGGCCCTGCTCATAAGTTTGTCCCCATCTTTGTGGCAGGCCCCCTTGAAGTGCTGAAAGGCCACCAGAAGGTCTCCCCAGAGCCTTCTCCTCTCTTGGCTGAACTGTCCCAGCCTGGTCTACCATCAGGGGGTTCCAGCCATCCCAGCATTTTTTGTCTCAAAACCTTTGCAGCTCCATCACAGCCACTTCTCTTGTGCGGTGTCTTCACCACTGAAGGATTTAGCCGTGGGAACATAGACACCTCCTCAAAGTCTACAGAAAATGGATTTTTTTTTTTTTTTCCCCTCTTTAGTTACTTTCTGTGTTCCTTCAGGGTGAGAAATCTGTGCTGCCCTGCACAGAGCAGCTGTGACCATAAAGTCTCTTCCGGTGAGGAGGAGAACTTGAGGATGACAGAACCTTGTGCCAGGCTGCCCAGAAAGGTTGTGGAGTCTCCTTCTCTGGAGAGATTCCAAACCGAGGTCCCTTCCAACCCCCATCGATCTGGAATTCTGTGATTTCTGCTGGAGCTCTACTGGTTGCTCCTTCCAGGGGCAGGTTGGATCCTCACTTTGATATTTAACTTTGCATGCAGATACAGAGCAAGAGGAGGAGAATATCCAAAGCCCGAGGCTCCCTGGTCCACTAAAGGCAGCGTTGTTTTCCCTCCTGCCCATAACATCATCTTCTCACCTCTGCTTTAAGCATTAGGTGAAGCCTTTGAGCAGGCAGATTATTAATCATCCATATGATTTCCATCTCTGCTGGTGTTTCCTTCTAAATCTTCTCAATCTACAAGGTTTTTATTTATTTTTTCCTTAACTCAATAGTGCTTGCACTCGGCACTGGTGAGGATGCAGCTTGAGCACTGGGCTCAGTTTTGGGCACTGCAGGATAAAAAAGGCATTGAGGGGCTGGAGCAAGTTCAGAGAAGGGCAAAAAGGTCAAAAACCATCCAGATGTGGCACTTCAGGCCATAGTTTAGCAGTCCTGATAATGTTTAGTAGACGGTTGGACTTGATAACCTTGAAAGTCGTTTTCAACCATAAAGATTCTGTGATTCTCTGATGAGTTTTATACCCAACTTTTCAAAAGTGCTTTTCTTTCCAGCGGAGCTGGGTTTGTGTTTTTTTTTTTTTTTTCTGGAGGCTTTGCTCTCTCTTCTGGGGCTGGCTGAGGGTGTAGGTGTGCAGAGGGGTTACTCATCAATCGTGATGTGCAGAAGGTCATCGACCCATAGACTAAATAAGTGATGAGACGTCATGAAAAATTTGTGTTTGAGCACCGGGGAAGTTCAGCAATGCTATGAGTTTGCTTGGTTTTTTTCTTCTTCTTCTTCTTCTTCTTTTATTTATTTATTTTCTCTTTGAATTCACTGTCTTCATTTCTTCATGCTTCTGTCTCAGGAGACTAGGGTTGTGGTTTTTCCTTTTTTTTTTTTTTTTTTCCTGGGCAGAAAACAAGCCCTTTTTAAAAAGAAAAGAGGATCAGACACAGCTGGTGGCTCAGAGGGGGGTGGAAATCTCGAAGCAGGAGGAAGAGATGTGGGAGAGAGCGTTAAGATGGGAATGAAAAATGAGGCTCGGAGGGAGGCGTGTTGGCAGCAGAGCGGGATGAGCAGCAGCACGTCAACGGGGATTTCTTCGCCGAGTTTTGACGCTGTGCGAAGGTTTTTCAGGGGCTTGTGTTTTCTCCCCAGCCTCTCTCCTCCTGGGGTCGGACGTTCGGGTTTGTCCCTGCTGGATCTGCTGTAGCTGAGGGTGAATTGTTAGGGTTGGATCCTGCTCTGCGGGTGTGATTTACAGCAAAACCTCTGGGGAGGTAGCATCTGAAGGCTCCGGGCTGGTTGTCTGAAGTTCACCAAAGGGTGAGAGCAATCCTGCTGAGTGGAAACTGTAGTAGTGTCGGCAACTGGAAACGAAAACCCCGCGTGCGGTGGCCTCCGGGGATCTCCGAGTAATTCTATCCCATGTGGATCAAGAGATGGGAAGAGGTTGGGTGTAGAGACAGACAGGCTCTTCCTGACTGTAAGTTTTCAGGTGAAGAGGCCTCTCTGCCTTTCCCTTGCGACGTGCTCGTCTCCCCTCTTTTCCCCTTGTCTAAATTAATTGATATTTGTGTATATCCTTTGATAGGGTCACTCGGGCACCTCCCCTGGTTTTGATCCGTCACAGATCCAAAGGGGTCTGGAAAGTCTCCAGAGAAGGAGACTCCACAGCCTCTCTGGGCAGCCTGGGCCAGGCTCTGTCACTCTCACAGAATCACAGAATGTTTGGGGTTGGAAGGGACCTCTAGAGATCGAGTCCAACCCCCCTGCCAGAGCAGGACAAAACTAGAGCAGATCCTGCAGAAATGCATCCAGACAGGGTCTTGAAAGTCTCCAGAGGAGACTCCACAACCTCTGCTACCGGTTTGTTTTCTTCCCACAGTAACGCCGTCCTCATTCCTTCCCTTGCTTTTCCCCCAGCCCCTTTCCTTATGAACACTCAGTGCTTTAACCATCCCAGTCGGTGTCTCCTGTCGACGTGGGTGCAACTGGGTTTACAAGGTTTTTAGCTGTAAATCGCTACCTCTTGAAGGAGTTGGGTGGAAGATGGCTGAGGACATCAGCTTTATCTGCTGGGATGACAGCACACAAACCCAGTTACATTATTTTCAAGTTGATCAAACCTTCATAAGTTGTGGAATTTCTTTCCTTCTGGACCCAAAGCTTTTAAGTTCTTGGAAAATAACTAAAATATTCCATCCCAATACCCATTCCATCCCCCCCCATCAGGAGCCTTCACTTGCAAACCTCCCTATGTGCCAGGGGGAAACATTGTGCTGGTATTTGCTCAGGAAAGGAGCTGCCTCAATGCCATCACCCACTGCTCGGTGGCTCAGACGTGCCCTTGGGACAATGTCTGTGTGGTTCGTGCGAAGTTCTGCCTAGCGAGGAAGAAGTAGAGCTTTTCAGTGTTGATTTTGGGGCATAAAAAGGCTTTTGAGTCACTGATAGAAGCGCTTATGAGATATGAGACTGTGACGAATGACTGTTGTGCCAATACCACGTTGCTGTTGGCATTTCTGGGCAAGTTTGAATGGAGGGCAAAGTATCTTGAGAACCATCTACTGCCCTTACAGTGCTGTCTCCTGAACGATGGAAGGGCTGGGATTGCTCTTACGTGAAGAGATTGGAGGGTAGAGTATTTTCTAGTATTCAAGGCCAGGTTGGATGGGGCTTGGAACAACCTGGTCTAGTAGGAGGTGTCCCTGCCCATGGCAGGGGGGGGTTGGAATGAGATGATCTTGAAGGTCCCTTCCAACCCAAACCATTCTGTGATTCTATGATTATTGGCACCAGAAGCGTGCCTCTTCTCTGGGCAGTGCTCCTCAGAATTGGGGTTGAGATCTCAAAATACAGTGGGACTTCTGAGTCCAGGTTTTTGTCATCTTAATAGTGTGGAGGGAGTGGTTTGGGCTGGCAGACAGAAAGGGTGTGCAAGACTCGTGATTCTTTGATGCTTTTGCCATGGATTTTGCTGTGCACCACAGAACCATAGAATCCAAGACCGGTTTGGGTGGGAAGGGACCTTTCAAGGCCATCCAGTCCAACCCCCCTGCAGGGAGCAGGGCCATCTGCAGCTAGAGCAGGGTGCTCAGAGCCCCGGGCAACCTCCCCTGCAATGGTGCCAGGGATGGGGCAGCCACCACCTCTCTGGGCAGCCTGGCACAGGCTCTCAACACCCTCAGCACCAACAATTTCTCCTTCTCTCCACTCTAAATCTCCCTCTTTGAGTTCCAAACCATCACCCCTTGTCCTGTCCCAACAGGCCCTGCTCAAAAGTCCCTCCCCATCTCTCTGCCAGGCCCCTGCCAGGCCCCCAGAAGGTCTCCCCTTGGGGAGCCTTCTCCTCTGCAGGCTGAATCCCCCCAGCTCTCCCAGCCTGGCTCCCAGCAGAGGGGTTCCAGCTCTCCCTGATGTCCCTTTTCTGCAGGACAGCTTCCTCTCTGGCTATAATAATAGTTTTGTGCTTTTTTAATTTCTTTAAATAATTTCCTTTTCTTTTCTTCTTCTTTTTTTTTTTTTTTTTTTTCCTTTTTTCTACCATTGCCCCCAGCTGTTTGTTTAAGGAGTTCACAACCCTGCAAAAAAAAAAAAAACAAAAAAAAAAACCAAACCAACAACTTTACAGCGACCGAAAGGAAGTTTGCAAGAAGCCCTTTTGCTTGGGAGCCTGCGGCATTGATCTGCTGGGCTTCTGCTTTATGGTCCCATCGAAGAAAAATAACAGTGAAAAGCAAGAAGCAAGTCAACACTTTGGTGTCAATAAAGATGAATCTGGGGGGGGGGTTTAACCTTCCTCCAACCCTGCCCCTGTATCACGGGATGGGGCGAGCAGATCCGTCGCCTGCTCGGCGGAAAGGAGGGAACGAGGCAGCAAAACAGGGAAGGAAACGTAGGTTTGAGGAAGCTGGAGAACAAGGAACCCTTTCACTAGGAGGAAATCACTCATCCTGGTCTCGTACAGTGCCGGCATCCTCCTTTCCTTAGGGCTGGAACTGCCCTAAAAAATGGGATGCTCGGCTGTAAAGCAGAGCCTCTAAGTCTGGACTTAAGAGTTGAGCTGTGTTTGGTTGGGGCTTGTCGTGTGAGCTGGACAAATTCTTGAGGGTCTTGCTGGTGTTGGAGGGTTTTCACCACTTCTGACCATGCTGAAGTAGCGGGGAGTTCATGGGTCCGTCAGACCTGGAACCAAAAGGGTGGTGCCAAAATCTGGGCAGAAGTTCCCTGAGCAGACGTGGGTTCCAGAGATGAGGTTTTATCTGCTCTGGCAAACCCCGCTCCTCTGAAATTACTTCTGCATTAAATTTATCCTTTTTTTAAATTATTATTATTATTAATCTTAAATCTTATGTTCTTTTTCCCATTTTCCTTTTTTTATATCTTTTTCTTCTTTTTTTCTTTTTCCTTATTTTTATTTTTCTTCTTTTTCCTATCCCTGTTCTATTTTTTCTTTTCATTTTTTTTCTGTATTTTTTCTTTTTTTCCTACCTCTGTTTTTTTCCTTCTTTGTATTTTTCTTTCTTCTTCCTCCCTCCTTCTTGCTGCTCTTCCTCTCTCCTTGTTTTCTTTTTCTCCTTCCTGCTTTTTTTCCCCTTTCTGTTAATTTTCTCAGGGTTTTTGGGTTTATTTTGTTGGGGTTTTTTCCCCCCTCAAACTTGTCAGAGCAGTTTTCTCCTGGCACATTTAAAATTCCACACATTTTTTGTAAAACTCACTGCTCTTCAGGTGCTGTTGATCCTTGGGACTGGCTGCTGCCAGGCTGGGGGAGCATCAGATTTGGGCAACACTCTGTGCAACCCGTCCTTAGACAGGACAGCAGCTTTTGGAGTCCCATCTCAGCCATCAGGTACCACTCTCACCCCAGATCTGCTCTTTGCAGCCCTACTAACAGATGTAAAGAGCCTGTCTGGGGGGGTTCAGCCTGGAGAGGAGATGGCTTCGGAGATCATCAGGGATCAGGAAGGACTTCAAGAAGCCTGGCAGAAAGATGGGGAGGGACTTTTGAGCAGGGCCTGTTGGGACAGTACAAGGGGGGATGGTTTGAGCTGAAAGAGGGAGATGTAGAGCAGAGAGAAGGAGAAATTGTTGGTGTGAGGGTGGGGAGAGCCTGTGCCAGGCTGCCCAGAGAGGTGGTGGCTGCCCCATCCCTGGCACCATTGCAGGGGAGGTTGCCCGGGGCTCTGAGCACCCTGCTCTAGCTGCAGATGGCCCTGCTCCCTGCAGGGGGGTTGGACTGGGTGACCTTTGGAGGTCCCTTCCAAACCATCCCATGATTCTATGATTTAACCTCCAAAGAGCCATTCAGCTCTTTCCTCCAGCCCTTTGCAAATCCAGCACCGCTTCCCTGGCCGCGGGTGTCGAATTCCCTGCCCCGCCGGCACCTCCTCGTCGCTGTCACCTCCTTTTCCCCCACAAATTGCTTTAGGACAGGGCGATAATTCCGCGTGCACATCGTAAAACATCCCTTCCCAGGATTTCTTCCCCTGGACGTCAGCTCCGAGGGGGTTTCGCAGCAGCGGTGCCGCCCCTTCCTCTCCTCGCCCGGCTCTTGGCATCCGAAATCTGCTTTTGTTTATACCTTTCCACGGCTGTGACAATGAGCGCGAGGCCATCCAGAGGTTAGTGTGACACAGCGTAAGGAAAAAGCCTTTGCTTTTGTTTTCACATTCCTCTGAAGGTTGAGGGTTGGTCGTTTTTGGGTTTGCTTTTTTTTTTTTTTTTTTTTTTTTTTTTTTTTTTTTTTTTTTTTTTTTGATTTTTTTTTTGGGTTCTACAACAAATAGCCATAAATCCTGCTGGGTGTCCCCGTGCCCAGGGCCACCCGGCCACGGCACAAGCACTGGCGGATGCAGAAGCAGCAAGATGAAATGCTGCTTCAGCTGGGAGCCCTCCTGATGTTCATCAGGTTGTATTCACAGGATAGTGTGCCCTTTTTTTTTATTTCTTTAAGGGGGTGTTGAATTAGTTGGAAGCTGGGTTTTGCTCACCCTGTTGTATTTTCAGGCTACCCGAAGCAAGTGTTGCCTGCATTCCACATAAAAATCCTGCTTTTCATTTTTATTATTTATTATTATTATTATTATTCCCTCTCCTCTCCTTACACATTAATTTCCTGAAAACTTTAAAGTTCCCTGAATCACCAAAAAAAAATCTCATAGGTTCAAAGAAGCCCAATATTGTCTCAAAAGGAGAGGGTTTCTGTACGACAAGAGGTGGCCCATCTCTGAACTAAGCTGATGTGACTGAATTTTAAATCTTCCTCTTTTGGCCCTTCCTGGAAGCATTTTTTTGGGGGGAAGGATGTCCTCTGAAAGTCTGGGGTTTAGAGCATGCAACCTCCCCCCAAAAAAGCATCATCTTGTCCATAATCATCAACTGCAGCTCAGTGATTCGATGGCCTTGGTGTGTAAGGTCTCCTTAGGAGTTATGAGTTGTCCCAAGGGGACCTTTCGTGGTGTCCACTCAACCCAGAAAGAAAAAAAAAAAAGACTTTTTTTTTTTTTTTTTCCTACAGTGCAGATGGAAAATGTGAAGTGAAATAATGGACTTTTAATCTTTACTTTCTCCGTGGTTATTTATTAGTCTTGAGAAGCCGAAGGAATACAATTACTGTTTTTTTCCCCCCGAAGTCGGGCGTTACCAAACTCACTTGTCTCTGACTTTCTGCAAAGTTATTTTATTCCTGTATTTGCTTTGAGCCAAGTGTTTCCTACCGCTCTTGTCTTCACAGCTGGTTTAAATATCCCTTTGCTCGTGCGTTCGCCTCTCTGCAGAATACACTGAACGTCTCTAAATGGCTCTCGCTGTTTTCCAAACGCTATTTCGGACTCTGGAAATATCTGTCCCGTGGCCTTATAAAAATAGTTCTAATCAACTACCCAAATTGATGGGTAATTTTGCCGGCCAGATTAGTTTTGCAGGTGATGCCGCTGGCTTGGCGGCACCTTTAGGGTGAACATCTTTGGTGTGTTTGCAAAGCAGAGCAAATGTTCTCGGAGGGAGCTGGGAGCATCTGAGGCCACCTCCTCCATCCCCTCATCCCTACCCTTTACATCCTCTGCCTTGGGCAGACACCCCAGTGTCACTGGTTTCTTCTGCAGTGATGCTAGATCCATCTTCTTTGGACGGGCTTCTGTGATCTCTGCTGGAGTAAATCTTCTCCACACTTGAAATCCTGGGTTCGGTGTTGGGCCCCTCACTCCCAGCAGGACATTGAGGGGCTGGAGCGTGGCCAGAGAAGGGCAACGGAGCTGGGGAAGGGGCTGGAGCACAAGGGTGGTGAGGAGCGGCTGAGGGACCTGGGCTTGTTGAGCCTGGAGCAAAGGAGGCTCAAGGGAGACCTTCTGGCTCTGACAGCTCCTGACAGGAGGTTGACAGGGACCCAGAGCAAAGAGGCGTGGTGAGGGCAGGAAATGAGGGGAAATAATGCCCATGTTACTCAAAATGCTTCTTTAGTGCTGCAGCTTGAGCAGTTCTTGCAACCCTCAAGCTTCACCCTTGCTGGCTGCTGGGGCAAGGACACTTCTCTGGGTGAGGACCAGAGGAGCCCCAGCAATGCTGGGAGGGCTGGAACCCCTCTGCTGGGAGCCAGGCTGGGAGAGCTGGGGGGGTTCAGCCTGCAGAGGAGAAGGCTCAGCAGAGGCCTTCTTGGGGCCTTGTTGATGCTGATGAGAGCCTGTGCCAGGCTGCCCAGAGAGGTGGTGGCTGCCCCATCCCTGGCACCATTGCAGGGGAGGTTGCCCGGTGCTCTGAGCACCCTGCTCTAGCTGCAGATGGCCCTGCTCCCTGCAGGGGGGTTGGACTGGATGACCTTGAAATGTCCCTTCCCACCCAAACCAGTCTTTGATTCTATATACTTTGCCTGGTTAATATAGAATGTAGAATATAGACTAATCGTTGAATGGTTTGGGTGGGACGGGACCTTTAAATGTCTATATACCATAATATAGACTATATAATGATATATAATAATATTATAATATACAGCCATGGCATGATTCTATGGCTTCAGCCTTGCAAGTAAAAAAAGCCCATTTACCCAGCAAATCAGCATCTCTGGAGCTGCGTGTGCCCCTGCTCCAAGCCCAGACCACCCATGGGTGCCTCAGCCATCCTCCTTCATCCTGCAGGTGTTTGAAGGCAGCAAACCCAATCTTTTTGTTTCCTGTATGAAAAATGAACACTCCCCCCCAAAAAAAAACAACCCCCAAAAGAACTATTTCCAGGTCTGAGCCTGCCTCCTGCAAAGCCAGGCAAGGGCATGACAGCGTGTTTTGTGTTTACAGTAGAGCTTAAAGAAATAAGCATCGGTTACATAGGGGGGGAAAAACGAGAACTCAGTCAAATAGGACCCCAGGGCAAAGCTCGCCCAGAACAATAGATCTGCTCAACAAAACCTCTGAGGGTAAGAAGGAAGTTATCGTGGAAAGCGGGGGGTGTATTAAGTTTAGTTTTGAGTGTTTCAGGAAAATAAAAAAGAAAAAAAAAAAG
>JANVCC010000035.1:42710044-42722353 GCA_025345505.1 Todiramphus chloris collaris
CAGGTCCCTCAGCCGCTCCTCACACTTGCGCTCTAGACCTTTCAGCTCTTTTCATCACTCTTCTTTTTGCCTTTTCTTGTATCTTTTGAGTAAAACCCCCTGCGAGCTCCTCAGCGGGTCATCCCCACGCGGCTAGCACCCGGAGCCTCTCGCTCCTGCGGGCACCGCCGGCAACTCATCGCACCCGAGGGACAGCACAGGATGCTCTCCACCTCCCTCAGATAGCTCCTTCAGCATCTCCAGCCCGTCCCGGTGCGCTCCAGGCTGGTTCCCAGCAGCTCCCATCGCTCCCCCTTTGCCTGAGGACGGCGGGAGGAAATGCTGCCGATAACGCTCGTTAAATTTATAGCCGCCCCGCGCGCTGCGATGCCTCCACCAAGGTTACGTGACTGCGCTGCTGCGCGGGGTCCAAGTTCAGCGCAAGGTGAATCTTGTCTGAGATAATCTGAAAGTTCACTGGGAGGTGAAGGCAGCGGCAGCTTCTCACAGACTGGCTGGGGTTAGCAAGAGGTCACCGCTGCTGGGTTGGTTTTTTTTTTGCCTTTATTTTTTTTTTTTTTTTTCCCCTTTTTTTTTTATAAATATAAAAAAAAAAGGGGGTGTGGGGGGGGGGGAAACCACGCAGCTCTGCAGAGGGTTTGGCATCAGCTGAGCAACAGGAAAAAGAGGTTTGGTACCCAGCAAGTGTCAGGCGGCAGGGCTCGGGGGAGGTGATGCTGATTGACTCTCCAGAGCAGTTTAATTCAGATCCTGGTTTTCTCGGACTGTGGAAAGAAGGGTGGCTGATTGCTGAGCTCAGAAAGGCTTTGGAGGCTTGTGTGTCCCTGGTGCTGGTGGGACCTCACCTCCCACACACCATGGGGAAAATACTGTGCTGTGCCCCTCACCGGGGTATCCGGGCTTCACATCCCGGATGCTGGTGGCACCGAGTGGGGATGTGTGCATCTGAGAATGTGGCTCTGTTGTCTTCTAGCCAGACCCTGAGCACTCTGCAGGTACTTTATGATTTAAGTCAGAGAATCACAGACTGGTTTGGGTTGGAAGGGACCTTTCAGGGTCACCTAGTCCAACCCCCCTGCAGTGAGCAGAGGCATCTGCAACCAGAGCAGGTTGCTCGGAACCCCGGGCAACCTCCCCTGCAATGGTGCCATGGGACAGCAACCACCTCTCGGGGTACCCTGGGCCAGGCTCTCACCACTCTCAGCCTTGAGAATTTCTGCTTCTCTCTGGTCTAAATCTTACTCTTTTTAGTCAAACCATCCCCCTTTCTCCTCTCCCATCAGGCCCTGCTCAAAAGTCCCTCCCCATCTTTCTGCCAGGCCCCCTTCAAGTCCTGCAAGGCCCCCAGAAGGTCTCCCCTTGGGGAGCCTTCTCCTCTGCAGGCTGAACCCCCCCAGCTCTCCCAGCCTGGCTCCCAGCAGAGGAGTTCCAGCCCTCCCAGCGTTACTGGGGCTCCTCTGGCCCCACTCCACCAGGTCCCTGTCTCTGCTGTGCTGAGGACTCCAGAGCTGGACCCAGTTCTGCGCTGAGCTGTCAGCAGATGGGTCATGTTAACCTCTCCCAGCCCAAAATCTTCCCGCCTGTGAATACTGGCTCTGTGGATTCATCAGGAATATTTTTCCCTAGAAAGGTGGCATTTTAAATGATTCCCCCCCCCCCGATACTGTAGGATCAGTGATGAAGGTGGTTTGTCTATGGACTTACTTGGACGCCTGCTCCTTTTCTCCCCTCTTAGCCCACTTCTTTGCTTGCTTTGTTTTTTGGGTTTTTTTTTTTTTTTTTTTTTTTTTTTTTTTTTTTTTAACTCTTGTCCTCCTTTACTAAAGCCTCCTGACTTGGTGCTGAGATACTGGGGTTGTTCCATGGTATTTCTCCAGAGCCACTTGTTTTGAAGCGTGGGTCAGGCAGGAGGAGGTAGATGCGTGCCCGAGGCTGGATGAGCCGGGGCTATAGCAGCAGAGAAGGTATCCCTGTGTAGAAGGGGCACCTGAATAGACCATGCCATCATCTCTCAGCTTCTCCTCCCCTTAACGGCTTCAAAACTGCTTCTAAGAATAATTATCTCTGAGCTGAGCACTTTCCAGGCATTGCATCCCAAATTCAGCACCTGTAACCTCAGCTGCTGACCCCGAGCAGTTCACCGGCCTCCATCCTTGCCAGGCAGAGCCATGGGTGTACCTCTTGACCATGCCCACTGAAGATCTGAGCCGGTGAGGTTCCGGGGGGGATGCTTCTGAAGGAGACATCATTGCTTCAGGAATGAAATCCCCCTTTGTGGCGGTTAAATGGAAACGCAAAGTGTTATTCAATAGCGGTCCCTGGAGAACGCTCTTCGGAGGCTCTTTCATTTCTTTTGGCTGCTGCCCAGTATTGTCTCTTTGTCTGATGCGGATCGTAGGGTCTGGAGGGTAGAAATACGGTCGTCTTCTCTGGGCAGAAAGCACCATGCAAACCCGTGAACCTGCGTGGCGAATCCAATGGGACTAAATAATTACTTTTTCACGAGTGCAAATTGGCTACTAAATCCAGCAGGGCAGAGTTTCCTTTTGTTCTTTGAGCCATTCCTAAAATCCTACCATCCGCGTGGTCATCGCTAGAACCAGCTGATTTTATTCTGAGCCTTTGAAACCCCAGTGGGTTTGTACCAAAGATTTTTCACACCTGGTTTTTGTTGGGCATGTTTTGTTTTGTTTTGTTTGGTTTTTTTCCAAGCAGCGTTGCACACTGCGGTGGTCAGAGAAACTTGGGATTTCCCTAGAATTCAGTTTAGCCTTCAGTGAATGACTAAGGCCATCATCTTGCACCATCAAAGTCAACAGGAGCATGAAACGAAGCCGGTAGGGACTTTCCAGACATCTTCAGGACTGTCACCGTGAACATGATGTGCTTCTCTCGAAGCCTGACAGCCTTGGGTGGCTCCTTCATGTGGTTTCACGTCTCAGGCTGGGAGGAGGAAGTGGATTTCAGTGTTAGACCCAAAAAGGGAGCTCTTTTATGCTCTTAAGTGTGGGAGTGAGCTACGGTCAGACACGCAGCGATTTTGGGGGTGAAATTGTTAAGATTTTTAACAGGACCTTTGGAATAAATGTCTTAGAATCACAGAATAGTAGGGGTTGGAAGGGACCTCTGGAGATCATCGAGTCCAACCCCCCTGCCAGAGCAGGGTCACCCAGGGCAGGCCATATGGGAACAGATCTACGTGGGTCTTGAAAGTCTCCAGAGGAGACTCCACAGCCTCTCTGGGCAGCCTGGGCCAGGCTCTGTCACTCTCACAGGAAAGAAGTTTTTCCTCATGTTGAGGTGGAACTTCCTGTGCTCCAGTTTGTGACCATCACCTCTCATCCTGTCACAGGGCACCACTGAGAAGAGCCTGGCCCCTTCTACTTGACCCCCCACCCTGCAGATATTTGTCAACATTCCTAAGATCCCCTCTCAGGATGCTCTGCTCCAGGCTGAACAGCCCCAGGGCTCTCAGCTTTATCTCTCCTGAAACGGTAGAAAAGTCAACGCTTGTAATTGCAGCGTTACTTCAAAGCAGGTGGAAAGCCAGAGGTTTTCCCCCTAATAAATGACGAACGTTTGCAGATGGAATACCAGAGGAGCTTCCTGCGCATACCGTGCAGGAGGAAAGCTTTCTGGAGACCTTCCTGATGTGAGAAATACAAAAACCTATAAACAGGCAATAATACGAACCTGAAAATAATCCAGACTGGACAGATTAGGGCTTTGTTGGTCTCCAACCTTTCTCCATTACATACTGTCCCATCTGCTATAAATCTTTCCAGATTCTTCTAGTTTTTTGGGTTTGGTGGTTTTGTTTTTTCCAAGAACTGCTTCACTTTTGCAGACATAAGTCAACAGAAGGTGGGGAGGAAAGTCAAGATAAAATTGCTGCCTTCACTTGCAAAATCAATCCAGTTAAAATGTGAGATGAGGAATGTGGAATGGATTTTTCTCCCTCCAGCATGTGTGTTCATGAGGAAGCACAGTCCTGGGTGGGACACCTGGCCAGGAGACCTGGAGAGGGGGTCATTTGAGTGGAGGGTTATAGTGCCTTACAGAGAGGTCCAAATGAGCTGGACGACACTCTCTGTTCTGCTGGAACTCCTAGAAATCCATGTCTCTCTTGCAGGTAGGTCTGGGAAGCACCTAAAAGAACATTGACCTTCCCCGTGCTCCACGTGTGGTGATCCCTTGGCTTGTGCGTTGTGTTGGCTCATGCAACGTTGGGGCATTGCAGGAGAGATCCACCCCCCCTCATGCAAAGCACACTCAATGCATAGGAGAAAATCGTAGTTTCCAGTGAAATTGGTGACAAATCTGGTCCTGCTTTCACTTGGGACATGATTTTACCGTCTGAGTCTTTCACAAGTGAACAAACACTGTGTTCCAATTCCTGGTGCCTTTTCTTCTTCTATTGTCCAAACCCACATCTCCCCATGGGTTAGAGTCTTTCTTTCTCTTTCAGTCTTACTTTCCCACGAGGCATAATTGAAACCTCACCAAAATAAATTATTTTGAATGTACTTGTCTGTGGCTGCTGATGTTGGAATCTCTGTGGGCTTTTGTGCTCCGTTACAATTACCCATTGGCTGGTGGCAGGGGCTGCCCAATCGGTGGTGGGGGTGGCTTGTGGTTAAGCTTAGGTATGGGTGAACTGGGAGTTGACACTGGTTTGAATTCAGTAGGTTCTTGTGCTTTTATGGAGGTACCCAACAGGACCAGATCTTAACCTGTGTGTTTTCTGGTCCTGCTGGAAGCATCTTGTCCTTTTGTACAGGTTGGTTTAGGTGGGACGATGGTAGAAGCCAAGTGCTGCCTTCCTCTGAGCCTCTTGTCATCACCTTTATCGAAGGAGCTGTGGTGTTAAATCAGTGAAATGAGCTTTTTAAAGTAAAGTTCTCAGTGGGTTCATGAGCGAACGGTGTGATCTCTTGCAGGCTGAAGCATGTCTGGTTTGTAGAAGGTGTTGGGTCAAAGGCTGTTCATTCTGCCTCCTGCCCACAACAAAGACTAGGGAAGAGGAGTGTTGGACATAGAGGTCGTAAGGGTAAGGAAGGATAATACAGCTTTTTGGAGCTGGGTTCAGATTGGTTCTGAAAACACTCCCTCCTGCCCCCAGAAAGCAAGAGCCGGTGCTGATGAACTTGACCCTCAGCAGGTTTCAGGGCAGGACTTGGAAAAAACCCCAAGCTCGACTTAATTAACACTTCTCTGCTCTCTGGCATCCAGGGGATGTAAAGCTTATCGTTGAAAGCGTGACCATAACCCTGTGGCATAGCTGTGCCTTATGCGTAGATCTGAACCTCCTCCAGAAACCCACCACCTCGGGGAAGATCTCACTGTTGATACCACCTAGACCCAGGCCAGGCTCCTTTAGACACCTGCCTGCCTCCTCCTTTAGGATGCAGCAAGTTGACTCTAATTGTCTGAGTTCAGTCGGAGGTGAGAAATTTGGGATAATTGTGTTTAAATCTGTTGGGACGGGTTGGAAGATTTGCCAGCTCATGGTGTCTTGAGTCGTCTTTCCCTTTCTATCCTTCGGGTTGTGTGTCTACATGCATGTGCTGATGGGGTTTGGGGCTTTTTTTAATAGCAGTTGGTGCTTTGCAGGAGGTACGTCAAGCGGTAACATCTCCCAGCCCAGCTCCGGCCAACTCCAACGTGTGGAGCACCACAGGAAGTCAACAACTACTAGTAGAGTCTGTACATGTGCTTGGAGGGAAAAGGGCTAAGGGTAATTAACACCTGAAGGGACATGAGAATTCCCTAATTCGGGCTTTTATCAAAGGGAAGGTTTAGTTCTTTGTGGGATGTTTCCCATCAACCCTTGCATTGTCTCATCGCTGGTGGTTCTGCTGATACTGTGATGGCATTGGCAGAGGAAAGTCCTTTTCAAGCCATCTTGATGCTCTCTCTTGTCGCTGGGAGTGATGGTCCTGGTGGATGGGAGGGGAAGGTTTGATTGTTTCTGGGATGGTATCACAGAACCCGAAGCCAGCCTAGGTTGGAAGGGACCTCAAAAGATCATCTCATCCAACCTTTCATGGCGAAGGGAGCCTAGATGAGATGATCCACCACGCTGTCTGATCGCATCATGAAAACCTTCATCAATGGGGACTCTACCACATCCCTGGGGTGATAGTTCCAGTGCATGGTCATTTTCACTGTAAAAACTTTCTTATGTTGAGATGAAACCTCCCCTGCTGCAACTTGGAGCCAGTGCAGGGCTACAGACTGGTTCCCAGTTTAATTCTTTCTTTCCAGGTTTGCCTTCTCTTAGATCACTGTTTGAGGAAAGAGCTCATGCATGTGTATAAAACCAATTTATTTGTTTGGATTTTTTTCCCTGGAACCTTTCTTTTGAAGGCTCACTCAAACCATTCTTCATTTCTTCATTTTTATGAATATATGGCTTCAAACTGGAAGAGGGGAGATTTAGATTAGAAATTAGTTCTTCGCTCTGAGGTAGTGAGACACTGGCAGAGGTTGCCCAGGGAAGCTGTGAATGCTCCATCCCTGGAAGTGTTCAAGATGAGGTTGGATGGAGCTTTGAGCAACCTGCTCTAGTGGGAGGTGTCCCTGCCCATGGCAGGGGGCGTTGGAACGAGGTGATCTTTAAGGTCCCTTCCAATTTAAGGTCCCTCCCAAACCATTCTGTGGTTCTTTGACTCTGTGTACGTAAACCTCTCTGCTCTTGCAGTGAAGATGCTCCTAATGCCCTAGGAAGCTGCAAGTTCACATCCCTGCTCTGTGCAGGTTTGTGGCTCTCTGAGCTTACCCCACTTCCATAACATCACCATAAAAGCTCCTTTTTTATTTTTTTCCCCTTCCTCTTCTTTTGTCTTATGAGGAGCATCCGAGGGACCTGGGGTTGTTCATTCTGGAGAAGAGGAGGCTGAGAGGAGACCTTATTGCTCCCTACAGCTCCCTGAAGGGAGGTTGGAGGGAGGTGGGTGTTGGTCTCTTCTCCCAGGTCACTGGTGATAGGATGAGAGGAAATGGGCTTAAGTTGTGCCAGGGGAGGTTTAGGTTGGACATGAGGAAAAATGTCTTTGCTGAGAGAGTGGTGAGGCCTTGGAACAGGCTGCCCGGGGAGTGGGCAGAATCACCATCCCTGGAGGGGTTCAGAACCCATCCAGATGTTGCACTTCAGGCCATGGTTTAGCGGTCCTGATAGTATATAGTAGATGCTTGGACTTGATGATCTTGAAGGTCGCTTCCAACCTTAATGATTCGGTGATTCTTTTCCTTCCCCCTCCCCACAGCGTACGTCCTGTCGAGTTTGATTTATAGCCTTGAAAAGCAGACTCTAGGTTGAAGAATTAATGGTATTTGCATATTTTATTTGGAATCTCCCCCGGCAGCCAGCCCAGCGCTGCGCCGCAGGCAGGTTTTTCCTTTCCTTTTTCTTTTTTTTTTTTTTTTTTTAGATTTAGCAGCAGAGGTGAAAAGTTTAAACGGCAAAACCAATAAAACCACATTTATGTGACAGATAAATCGCTTGGAGACGGCTTGCCCCGAGCCGTCGGGCTTCCTCCTTGCGAGACCTCTCTCCTACGGAGCACGACCCGCAGCACAGCCCGGCAAACGCCGGTGGTGGTGGCAAAGGTGCTGGCCCCCCAGCTGTCCTCGGACCTGCCTTGCTGGCAAGATTGATGTGGGCAAACAGTTGTAAAATACACAGGCCATCTGTCACTGTCGTGAGCCGGCCGGAGGGAGTCTGGATCTCCCAGTGCCTGGGGAAGGTCCAGTCTGGGCTGGTAGTGTGTTTAAGATGCGGCTTGTTTAGAACCATGGGATTGTTTTGGTTGGAAAAGACCCTTAAGATCATCGAGGCCAACTCTTCCCCCAGCACTGCCAGGGCACCACTGACCCATGGCCCTCAGCACCACAGCTCCATGGCTTTCAAACCCCTCCAGAGATCACGGGGACTCCACCACTGCCCTGGGCAGCCTGGGACAGCCCTGGACAACCCTCAAGGGGAACAAATTGTTCCTCAGCTCCAACCTAAACTTCCCCTGGGGCAACTTGAGGCTGTTTCCTCTTGTCCTGTCACTTGCTCCTTGGGAGCAGAGCCCAACTCCACCTGGTTCCAACCTCCTGTCACGGAGCTGTCAAGAGCCATAAGGTCTCCCCTGAGCCTTCTTTGCTCCAGGATCAACAATCTCAGGTCCCTCAGCCGCTCCTCAGCACCCTTGTGCTCCAGCCCCTTCCCCAGCTCCATTGCCTTTCTCTGGCCACGCTCCAGCCCCTCAAAGTCCTGCTGGGAAGGAGGGGCCAAAAACTGACCCTAGTATATGAGGTGTGGCCTCCCCAGTGCCCAGTGCAGGGGGACAATCCCTGCCCTGGTCCTGTTGGCCACACCAGTGCTGACACAAGATGCTGGTGGCCTTCTTGGCCGCCTGGATACACACTGGCTCATCTTCAGCCAGCTGTCAGCCAACCACCCCAGGTCGTTGGGGTTTCTCTCGAATGTGCATATTGCACTCTTGTAGCGATGTGTGCAGCTGGGGCTACCTGAGCAGTGCGATGGATGACAGTGAAATTACTGAATCACAGAAGGGTTCGGGTTGGAAGGGACCTTCATAGATCATATAATTCCAACTCCCCTGCCGTGGGCTGGGACACCTTTTCCTACATCAGGTTGCCACCTCCAACCTTACACTTCCAGGTGTGGGGCATCCACAACTTCCCTGGGCAACCTGGTCCAGTGTCCCACCACTCTCATCGTAAAATATGTCTGTCTTATGTCCCGGCTCAACTTACCCTCTTTCAAATGAGAACTGTTGCCCCTTCCTCTCTCACTACAGCCCCTGCTAAATAGTCTCTTTCCATCTTTCTGATAGGCTCCCTTTATAAGGCCACCAGAAGGTCTCCCCAGAGCCTTCTCTTCTCCAGGCTGAACCCCCCCAGCTCTCCCATCCTGGCCTCCCAGCAGAGGGGTTCCAGCCCTCCCAGCATTGCTGTGGCCTCCTCTTGACCTGCTCTAACAGGTCTGTGTTAAACAGTCCCATATAATAACTTACCCTGATCATCCCTGCAGGCTGATGCCAGTGCAATGGAAGGTGTGTTGGTGAACCTAGTTTGAGTTGGAGCAGAGCTGAAGCAAGGCTGTGGGATGGGGATGGCTGTTGGGCCAAGGTCTGCGTGCCATCCCAACCAGTTGTCACCTGGCCCTGGTGGGAACAAGCTCCTGAGCTGGAAAGCAAGGGTTGAGCTGCCCTAGATGGGCATTCATCTGCCTTTTGATTAAAGATCTCCTCATGCTGCTCTTTCAGAGATGTGTGGGAGGTCTGTCCAAGCCCTTTCCTTACGCATCTTCTGAGCTTCTGCTCAGTTCCCCGAGCCTCTGCTGTCATGTCCCGTCCCGTTGTCCCCCCCCTCAATTTATAACACCTTCTGCTGCTTTTCATTTCACCTTCTAATAACCTGTTTCTAATCTTTGCCTTTATATTTTGGTTCTCCTTTGGTCCCTTTCTCCTGGGGCTTTATTTCCACTCCCAGTGAATGGGTACCTGGACCCTTGATGGTCCAGCCATGCACTTTCTATGGATATAACTCGTGCTGCTTTGTTCGTGGTTTGCCAGAGGCACGTTCAGCCCCCCAGGGCCACCAGCAAGAGGACTTTGGTGTGTTGAGGTGGGGGGGATCCGATTTAGCCGGTACAACTATGCAACTTCCCCCCCGGCAAGCCCGACAGCAGAGTTTTGGCCCCGCTGTGCTGTGTGAAAAGAGCCTGTGAAATCATATTTAAGGTTGTCTCTTGAAGGTCCCCTTTGGAAAAAAAAAAAACCTCCTGCCAATGATGTTCAACTCGGGTTTGTAGTCAACACAATGGACCCGCCGTACAAAGCCGCGCGGGACCGCGGGTTGGAAAAGCCCTCCTTAGGTCCCGGCTAATCCGTCCCCCCCGCCAGCCCCAGGGATTGTTCCCGACGGCTTGTTTTCTTTGCCCTGACCTACATAATCAAAAAGAATCTTGTTGCACATTTTTGTTTTGAACCTTGAGGTCTCAGAGGAGCTAAATCCCCCTTCTTGGCTGGGCGGGATGTGTTGTTAAACAGTGCTGGAGCTTCCAGGAAAACCATGGAGACGCGGGGACAATGAGCCCTCTATGGTCCTCGCTTGGCTGCGGGATGGTCCTTCTTCCCCGGGCTTCAGCGGTGGGTGGCGGGACGCACCGACGCGGGCGATGAAGACGTCTACGCGCTTGGCAGCCTGTCCCCGCGATAGAGTGGTCACAGCAGCTCTCCAAGGCAGAAGGTTGCAGGCGGGGAGAAATGCAGACGCTCTTAATTAACCTGTTTTAGATGATGGAGATAGAGACCGCGTCTCCTACGGCCTCAGCCGTGCTCTCGCGGGTGGCTGGAGAGGCGAGTCCGCTTAGGGGCAAGGAGGTCCTCGTGTGGGAAAGACGTGGGAGGTCCTCGTGTGGGTTTTAGGGAAAAGAAGGATGCAAATGGTGGGGTAGAAGAGGGTGCTCAGGAAACCTGGGCTGCTGCTTGCTCATCCCTCACCCGCATCAGCTGGGAGGGATGGGGCACCAAGTTGGGGTCCTTCGCAGAGGTGAAGGGCTTCAGGTGCCAATTTCAGGGGTCTGGAGCAGGCTGAATTAATCCCCTTTTTCCCTCCCCTGCTGCTGCCAGGGGCTGGTGGTTTCTCTTAAGAAGTGTCTGGAAACCACCTGGGACTCCCAGTCTCCTCCAGCAGCTGCGCTCACCCAAGACAAACCCATAAACCCCTGAGCTTCTGGATGGGTCCCACACCTCCCTGGGAAGCTCCCATCATTAGCGACACTTACAAACAGCTCAGAAGGTGTTGAGATGGAGCAAGTGTGATGAGAAACCCTTGTGGCATGGTTCAAATGACACCAGGGGTTATTTAGGGATGGAAAAAAATTACCGGTGACATTGACCTCAAAAGTGTCCTCCTGCTGTAGCTGTGGGTATCACTGCACTGGGGATTCTTTGCCACCCACCTCCTTGGGGTGTCTAAATTAAGGATTAAGTGTCAGCAGGATGGTACTAAATAAATGAATCAAGTCTACAAGCTCTTTTTGTGGTTAATGCCACCTGCCCAGGATCCTTGCCAGCATTCAGATAAAACCACCTGCTCTCTCTCCAGCTTGGAAAAAAATCTTATTTCTGTTTGGTTTTTTTTTCCCCTTTTGTCTTTCCCGTGGCTGCTGCAGCTCTTGGACCTGTTCATCCAGTGGGACTGGTCGACGTATTTGGCTGACTACGGGCAACCCACGTGCAAGTATCTTCGCGTGAACCCGACGACAGCCCTCGTCCTGCTGGAAAAGTGAGTGCGAGTCCGGACACCTGGGATGGTTTTCACACCCATCTTGCTTTGGGCAAGTGCATGTTTTAGCAGCTCATTCCATCATCAGAAAGATGGGGATGGACTTTTGAGCAAGGCCCTTTGGGACAGGGCAAGGGGTGATGGGTTTAACTAAAAGAGGGAGATTCAGACTGGAGAGAAGGAGAAATTGTTGCTGCTGAGGGTGGTGAGAGCCTGTGCCAGGCTGCCCAGAGAGGTGGTGGCTGCCCCATCCCTGGCACCATTGCAGGGGAGGTTGCCCGAGGCTCTGAGCACCCTGCTCTAGTTGCAGATGTCCCTGCTCAGTGCACGGGGGTTGGACTAGATGACCTCGAAATGTCCCTTCCCACCCAAACCAGTCTGTGATTCTGCAGTGGTGGAACGAAGCAACCTGGGGAACAGGTTGCTCCTGGTGATCCAGAGAGCAAAGATTTCACCCCTGGGTGGACAGGGGGAGCACAAATAGAAAAATCCTATTTTATGCCACTAACCTGAATTCCACGTTTTTTATCAGAGTTGAATCATTTGTATCAAAATTGGATTGGCCGAATCTTGTCTTGTCTTTTTGCTTCACTGTTAAGCAGAATTTTCCTTGTCTTACAACCAAATTTCACTGATAAGGTGTATCTCCAGCCCCCAAAATCATAAAAATAAAATTCTAGCCTGAGGGCACATTTAACTGCCCAGAATTGTCAGTGTTTAGGAGGAATTTGGACCAGGCCTTTACTAAAATGCTTTAACTTTTGGTCAGCCCTGAGGTGGTCGGGCAGCTGGACTAGATCATCTTTGTAGGACCCTTCCAATTGGAAATCTTCTCCTCCTCTTCTCCTTCTTCTCTTCTTTTCTTCTCCTTCTCTTCTTTTCTTCTCTTTCTCTTCTCCTTCTCTTCTTCTCCTCCTTTTTCTTTCTTCTCCTTTCTCTTCTCCTTCTCTCTTTTTCTTCTCTTCTCTTCTCTTCTCTTCTCTTCTCTTCTCTTCTCTTCTC
>JANVCC010000035.1:42722363-42749378 GCA_025345505.1 Todiramphus chloris collaris
TCTTCTCTTCTCTTCTCTTCTCTTCTCTTCTCTTCTCTTCTCTTCTCTTCTCTTCTCTTCTCTTCTCCTTCTCCTTCTCCTTCTCCTTCTCCTTCTCCTTTTCCTTCTCCTTCTCCTTCCTCTCTTTTTTCTCTCTTCTCTTTACACTACCCTACCCTATCTCCCTTGTGTTAGATCCATGGAGAGGATTAGGTGCTAAAAGCCCAGCTCTGGGACAGGGACAGTGTCTTCAGGTGGCTGAGTGCTCCAGAGCTTGCCCTTAATGCCAGGCAAGCACTGCATGGTCTCTGTGGGACTTTGAGACGCCTCCTGAAGCACAGCGAAGAGGCTTGTGCCGATCCTACAAGCCAGCATCAAGGAAGGAAATTCCATGAGTTTGCTGCAGACCCAAAGAGTGGGATTTGCTTTACTTTTAACCCTCCTAGCACATGGGAGAGAAGTGACACCGGTCACCCATGTTGCCTGTGGCAGGAGGTGGCCCAGATGACCTTTTCTCGGGTAGACCTCCAGGATTTCACTGGGGGGATTAGCCCTACCCCTGCTCCTTTGCTACCATCAGACCTCAAGTTCGGTCTCCAGCTGATCTGACAGAGAAGTAATCTGCCAAAGATGACGATGATTAATTTTCCAAGCAGCTCCTGCCGTGGACTCTCCACTGCTAAGTCTTGCCTGGAGGAGCGGGCAGGATAAGCGAATTGCAGTTACAATTTGGTTGCAGTTACCATTAAATCAGACCCCGAGAAGGAGTTTGAGTCTTTTTTTGGAGTACCTCTCTTTCTCCATGGCTTACAAGGGGAGATGACTAGTTTAGAGTTGAGGCTACACTTGTAGAAGACTGACCTTGGTGTGCTTCTAAGCTTTGGAGCTGCATCTTTGTTACCCGTGGTCCACGTAACTGCAGCACCTCGTCTCCTGCAGAGGAGAACAGCTAATTTCACAACAACTCATGACATCCAAGTAGTATCACAGGAGCTAAACTGAGGTAGTTGGTGCGTGTAGAGCACTTCCATACGTTATGGCATCGGATTTATATATGTATTTATATGTGTCATGGTATTTGCAAGATGTTCACAATCTGATGTCCACGATGGAAGAGCATGTGGTATGTTCAGAGCTAGCAGTGGAAAGGTGAAATAAAGGGGTATCAAAGATCTGAGAGCTTGGTCATGAAGCAGCTGTAAGTGCCATGGAACTGGGAGCAGGCTGTGAGCTGGGGTCCGTGGATGTTTACTAGGAAGGAGGTGGGACAGCAGGAGGGCAGCTCCATGGTCCTGGCCATTTTCCCCAGGCAGTACTGGAGCGTGTGGCATCCGTGCTGGGTGGTTGTATTATAAAGCCACAAACCCCAGGTTGTCGTGCCAGCCTTCTCCCCAGAGGGGACCTCATTTGAAGGGCAATCTTCACATATCTGATTTCATTTCCTGGGGGAGTCTTAGGTTGGCACTTGCATCTCCTGCATCCTCATGGGCGTGGCATAGCCTGCATGACATCACTGGCATGGCATTACCTGCATGCTCTGGTGGGCTCTACCCTCTCCGCATGTGGGCTTCAGGGCCTTGGGGACTCTCTGTACATCATCCTGAATGCGTTCAGTTTTGGGCCCCTCACTCCCAGCAGGACATTGAGGGGCTGGAGCGTGGCCAGAGAAGGGCAACGGAGCTGGGGAAGGGGCTGGAGCACAAGGGTGGTGAGGAGCAGCTGAGGGACCTGGGCTTGTTCAGCCTGGAGCAAAGGATGCTGAGGGGAGACCTTCTGGCTCTCAACAGCTCCCTGACTGGAGATTGGAGTAAGGTGGGGTCAGGCTCTTCTCCAAGGAACAAGCAACAGGACAAGAGGCAATGGCCTCAAGTTGCCCCAGGGGAGGTTTAGGTTGGAACCGAGGAACAGTTTCTTCCCCTTGAGGGTTGTCCAGGGCTGTCCCAGGCTGCCCAGGGCAGTGGTGGAGTCCCCGTGACCCCTGGAGGGGTTTGAAAGCCGTGGAGCTGTGGTGCTGAGGGCCATGGGTCAGCGGTGCCCGGGCAGTGCTGGGTTAGTGGTTGGACTTGATGAACTTAAAGAGCTCTTCCAACCACAACAATTCTCTGATCCACCAGCTCGGTCTCCCCCAAGACTCTGCAGTGACCTGGCCTTAGCTTCAGGCATGTCCTCTCCCATCCCACCTCCCCAGCCCTCCCCGTAGGCAGCCGAGCTTTGCCGACCGGGCGACGTGAAATTCTGAGCGGCGGGTCCCTTTCGTAACCTGTTCTCATCGTTATCTCTTTCCCTAATCCCACATCTCTCCTAGGATATCACGAGTGTAAGTATGCTGCTTGCTTGGGCTTTTACCCTCACCTTGCAGTGACTTTATTGTCTGATTTAAATGGAGCACTAAATGATCTAAATGCAAGCTGCCTTTGAAACGGTTCCCTCCGGTAACTTTATCGTCTCAAATGCACTAATTAGAGCTAAAAGAGGAGCTTTTACTCGGTCGCTCTATTTTTTTTTTCTTTTTTTTTTTTCCTTTTTCCTTATAGATTAATTTAAACAAAGCTTGGCTCTGTTGAAGGTGGTGTTTGTTGACAGGGGTGGGGACAGCGCTGAGCTCTTCTCTTTCCCTTCCTCTTAACTCGTAATTCTTGCGCTAACGCACAGGGACCGCGTTACCGACCCGGGGCTCGGTTGTCCCAGGGCTCTGCAGGCAGAAGCTTCAATAAATGAAAGTATTGATCCCCCAAAGAGCTGCTTGGCAGCTCAAAAGCGTTGCCCCTCCTTCACCCACCCCCCCCCCCCCCCCCCCCCTCCCCCCCTCCTCTCTTTCAAACCCGATATTCGTGGCGTCTGGATGCGACGCTCGGGCTGGGACCGGCTGCTTCCTATAGACCGTTGCTGGAAAAGAAACGGGCTGGTGGGTTGGGGTTTTTTTAACGCCTTCGGCACCGATCACGTTGCTTTGGCTCCACGTTCGGCCGTGGGGCTGAGAAGGCAGGACCAGAGCTGGTGCCGTCTCCTCAAGAAGCTTCTACAAGCTCAGCCTCTCCCAAGGCTGCAGCTGCTCCCGTTGCTGCCTGGGACCTGGCACAGCTCAGTCCAAATGCTGCAGGGGTTTGTGTCCTGTAGGCAACTTAATTCATTAATAATGCTAAATAGCTCAGTGGGTCTACCTTGACCTGATGGAGAGTGGCCAGAAAAGGCCAATGGAGCTGGGGAAGGGGCTGGAGCACAAGTGTGGTGAGGAGCAGCTGAGGGACCTGGGCTTATGGAGCCTGGAGAAAAGGAGGCTGAGGGGAGACCTTCTGGCTCTGACAGCTCCTGACAGGAGGTTGGAGACAGGTGGGGTCAGGCTCTGCTCCCAAGGAACAAGCAACAGGACAAGAGGAACCGGCCTCCAGTTGCACCAGGGCAGGTTTAAGTTGGAGCTGAGGACCAATTTTTTCCCCTTGAGGGTTGTCCAGGGCTGTCCCAGGCTGCCCAGGGCAGTGATGGAGTCCCCGTGATCCCTGGAGGGGTTTGAAAGCCATGGAGCTGTGGTGCTGAGGGCCATGGGTCAGTGGTGCCCTGGCAGTGCTGGGGGAATGGTTGGACTCCAAATGATTTTGAAGGTCTTTTCCAACCAAAACAATTCCACGATTCACACGTTGTCTGGAGATACCAGTGGCTCCCTTCTCTCCCAGCAACATGCATAACCCACCTACGTGGGTCTGCTGTGGGATCAGTGCTCTGACTGCTTCTTCATCCTGATCCAGTAGCTTTACCCATTCAACTCCTTTCTAATTGTTCAAAGACGGCCCAAAGTTTTCTTGCATGCAACGTGTTTTACTTCAGAAACATTTCATGGACCTGCACAGGCTTGGAAATGGCTCCAAGGATGTCCAGGATGAGAGGGCTCTTAGATGTTCTGCTGTAGATGCCCAACGTGTTGCCTGGAGGTAGCTGCAGCAGGCAGTGGTGGGGAGTGATGGGTACAGCACTGGGTGGAGGTTCCTGAAGTTGATTTCCGGAGCCTCTTGTGTCCCCGTGTAGCTTCTGAAATAGGAACAGAGCTCTCAGCCTTCCTGCTGAAGTGTTTTGAGATCCTCTAGAGCTGGTGATGTCCCACAGGAGGTTGGTTATTTCCCAGGTACCTGGTACTGGGACACCTCTGATCCGTGCGACTCAAAACTGCCGCTTCTCATCGGTGCGGTCGCTCCCTGGTTCTTACAGTGGAGCAGCTGGCAACCTGCTTGGGTTAAAAAAATAGAGAAAAGGGGGAAAAAAAAAAAAAAAAAACCCAAAAACCAAACCAAAATAAAACCCAACTTTATTTTGCTGAATTGAAGTGCTCCAAGCTATCTTGTTACTGTTGGGAAAGCAGCTCGATTGTAATCCCGTGTCTTTGGGCACTTATAACTTTAGCAAATTAGCCTTTGGGATAAAGTTGTTATCCTTGTTTCCAGTTCCAAGCTGGATGTTTTTGGGAACGTTTCAGATTCCCGTTGGCTCTTTTTAGGAGGAATGAAGCATGAAAACCCCTTCAATTTTTTTTTTTTTTTATTTTTTTTTTTTTTTTTTATTTTTTTTTTTTTTTTTAATCGGTTAAGTAACTTTCAAGAGGTTTGATTTGTGCTCGGTTAACTCGAAAACCCCTTGGACTGATAAAGTGCCAACTTCCCAGGGACCATCAGCGCCATGTCCCAGTCACTTTAATGCTTCATTTAGGTCTCCAAACCCAAAAACACAGACTTATGTGACTCGTCCAAAGCCATCAGCCTCTGCCAGATCTGATTTACCGAGAAAAATCCTTTACAAATTGTGGTATTATAAAGGAGTGGTGCCAGCTGGGAACCGGTGGGTTGGATGTTGAGGCTTGATACGTTCAGGAGGTGTTGAAGGGTTGACCCTTGTGAGCTGGTTTCCCTTCCCAGCACATACCCCAGCTCATACTTGGAGCATGCAAAAAGACCCCTCTCTTCTCCCCCCCTGCCCCAAAATTCACATCTGCTAATGGAAATGTGCATGAACCCCCAGATTTGCATGGTGGAGAGAGCTGCACCAGCTTTGCCTGCAGGTCCCATCCCGTGCATGGTGGAGAGAGATGGAGCTGCACCAGCTTTGCCTGCAGGTCCCATCCCACCACCACTCACCCTTCTTATCTCTGGCTTTTTGGAGACCTCATGGAGGTTACGTTACGTTAAATGTAACGGCAAAGAAAATCCAAAGCTCGAGAAGGTTCTGAAATTGAGGAAACCAGTTGCTGGATTCCTTCCTTTAGGATAAATTCTGTTCTATCACTTGTCTGACATTTCAAGTTCACCGATTCCGAACTTTGCCAGAAAAGCTGCATCTCTCGGCCACGTGCAACGCACCAGTTCAAAGGAGAAGCTTTAATGCTGTGGATTTGCCGCTTAATTGTTAAGATTTCCTCCTAGTATTACAACGTTGTCGATTGCCCCTTCAGAAGGGTGATGTGGGGACGCGACAAAAGCTGCCTGGGGGAGCGTGACGGTTTCCTGGTGTAAGAGACATCGGATGGGGATTGGTGGGGCCAAAAGCCAAAATGCAGACCATGGCTTGGGGTGCACGTCCTTGCACCAACGTGGGATCAAAATGATGGGGGTGGCGGGGTAGAGCCTTTAGGTGCCGTCACCTCCTCTAGCAGAGCCTGCCTGTGGGCGCTTCCCTGGCGGTTCCTTTGTGGGGCTGGAGTACGGCGGTACCTTTTGTGCCATAACCTGTTTCTGCTCTGCGCAGGATGAGAGACACGAGCAGGAAAAACAACGTTTTTGCCCAGTTTCGGAAAAATGAGAGGGACAAGCAGAAGCTGATAGACACCGTGGCCAAGCAGCTCCGCAGCCTGATCAACAGCCACCACTCATGAAGGGACTCGAGGACCTCCTGCCCGCGCCGGTCCCTGCACCGCAGCCCTTCCACATGCCTGGACTTGGGATTCTTGTTCAAAGAGAATATATGTTATTTTTTTATTCACCTGTATAGTAGTCATGAAACCCACCCTGATGACAAAAATGTTCCTGGTTAAACCATCCCAGGTTAAAAATAGGTGGCACTGCTCGGGAAGGTGATGTCAGGAGTCTCCTGTTATAAACTCCTATTTTCAGGGGTTTATAAAGTGACAGTAAATCCTGAAGCCTGAGGGAGAAGTTCACACCCAGACTATTTTCTTTATCTTTTTTCTTTGTTTGTTTGGAGGGTTTTTTTCCGATTTTTGTGGGATTTTTATTTTCTCTATAATCCCAATGGAAAGGGTCAGTCTGACTTCCTTTCATTAACTTATTCAGTTGCAGAACAAAAGAAAAAAAGAAACCCATAAAAATAAAGGGAGGAATCCTGGTTTCAGGATCATCTTGTGGGCTCCGGGTTAAGGAGCACACATGTTCAGAAAGAGGGTCACCCCATGGCATGTCCTTCCAACTACGTCTTGGATTTAGGTAGGAAAAGAGGCAACGTGATGTCCCAATTATTTCTTCCCCCCCTTCTTTTTCCTGGAAGGGCTGATTTCCACCTTAGGCTGCAGGTCTCTGGGGTTGCAGGGCTGCAGAGTCTCTCCCGTGCATCCATAATCAGTGTAACCACCTCCTGAGCTCCACTTCTAGGACCTATCAGTGTCTTTTGGACCTGCGCTGAATGTAGAAGGGCTTGGAGAGCTTCTTCCTTCATTAAGGTTGGAAAGGGAGAGCCAGAAGGTAACGTGTCCAGGTGTCCTGCTGGGATGCTGATGCTCACATCCAGCACTTTTGGGTAGCAGGAGACGAGGGGTGCTCAGCAGGGTTGGTACAAAGGCTCTCCTGAGATCCAGGGCACTTCATTCAGCTGGTTTTTTTTCCTCTCTTTGCACTTCTTTTCCATGCTGATGTCCCATCTCCCCTCTCCTCCTGACCCAGTGCAATGAGTTAAAGTCCTTCTTGCTTGCTCCGCGTGAGGAGCAACCCTTCAAACTCAGCAGGACCATGAGAAGGAACCTCCTGGAGGTCCCTGAAGCGGAGGCAATGGGAAGTGCCCCGTGAAGTTGCATCATCGCTCAGCAACCCTGGGCTCAGAAGTGCCAGCGGTCAAAATTCCCCTCTGCTCTGAAAGTGCCCAAACTTCCTCTGCTCAAATCACGACAGACATTGAGGAGCTCGCCAACAGGACTTTAATCCCGGGGTTCAGGTTACAGAGAGCAGGGACTTCTGCCCTTGTCTTCTCATTACCCTTTTGACTCGCATTACTGCAGGTGAAAGCTTATCCAGCTGGTTCCCCCACCTCCCAAACCCGATGTTAAAGGGATGTAAAATCTTCCTGGTGGCTTTTACAGCCCTGGCAGTGCTTCTTCAGCAGTTGCATGAGCTGTGCCCATTTCCTACCCTCTATTAAAGGTGGTGGGCCCTCATCTCTGCTCCTGGAAGCAGGCTTGAAGGGGCTCTGCTGACCTGCAGAGAGGTTTCTTCTCCTTCCTCTCCTTTGGGTGCAGATTCCTGATGCCATGGAGGGGCAGAAGTTGTTTGAACATCACCATGTGGTGTTTGCAGAAGGGCAGCAGAGCTTTCTTGGTACATTCAGTCACATTTTTGCTCTGCGTTTCTTGCCTGGGATGCTTTTCAGCCACTCCAGCTCTGGATACACAAAGGGGATGGTGCTTTATCCATCCTTGTTCCTCAACAATGCTTTTTTTTTTGTTTTCTTTTCTTTTTGATAAGGGTACGTGTTAATTAACCCTGGAAGGCACGTCATCAGCAGTGACTTTCTGGGGCTGCTGTCCTGTCCCAGCAGTCTCCAGCCACAAGGACAAGAGGATTCTTTTCATTAATAAGAGGGAAGAACCAAAGCTGGCCTTAGGGTTCCTTGGTTTATGGGGTGGGATCAGAGGTTGCTGTCTTCTTAACACCACTTTGAAGTACATGGAAGAAGGACGGATGAATTAAAAAGCAGCTGACTGAAAGTTGGTGTTAGCGTGGCCAGAAAGGGATCATCTTTGTGGGTTCATCTACACACGACCCAGAAAAGGCTTTCAGGGGGACAAGTGAGAATGAACTCGGTCCATTTCCTGCTGGCAACCTCTTTCCTGCTCTCTGAAATGCTGGATGGGGCTTTGCCATGGCCTCTCTGAGCCCCAGGGGATGCCCAGCTCAATCTTGGCATCCTGTACAAATGAGAAGGAAAAATTGGACCCTGATAGGAAACTCTTCTTTGCCAAATTGCTGGTGAAAGGAAGCAAGCTGGTCCTTATGGTCCTGGTAGTGATGGGAGAACCCTCGGCCTTCCAGCCAAGACATTTCCCACCCTCTGGAAGACCACAGGGCACTTTTACTCCTCCTCCCCATCCCTCAGTGGTGCCACCGTGGGAGAGACACAGGGACAAGGATGCAAAGGGGGTGGCAAAAGGAGGTGGGATTGACCGGTTCAAGCATCAGACTGGAGCTCCTACACCAAGGTTGGAGGTGGAAATGAAAACAAAAACCCAGCTATGAGTGGTGAAAGTAACAGGGGAAGCTTCAATTCACAGCTAAGGGCCATTAAATGGTAACAAGCACTTTAAAATCCTTTGGAATCAAGCTGCTACAGATGCTGGCAGAGGCATTGTTGAGCATCAGCAAGCGTGATGAATAAGGCGCTCGGACACCTCCACTTTTTATTAGGGAGAGGATGGACTGTCAAACATGATTTTTAACCCCTTTTGTCAGCCGCTGGCAGCCAGGATGATTTTTCTCCCCTCCATGCTAAGGGTGGGATAAGGGAGGAGGAGGAGGCACCACCAGGCAAGACACTGTCGCTCCCCAAGACACGGGAAAGGGCTTCGTGCTGCCACCGTTGTGAGCAGAAAAAAGCATCCAGCTCTTGACACAGCCTTGAAACTCCTTTTTCCCCCCCAAGGTGTGGCCACGTAACAACCCCAAAGTAGCCAGGGCTTGAGGCAGGACCTGGTTTCAAATGCTCCAAGCAGCTCCCAGATTTCCCCATCCCACAGCTGGGCTCTTTCCTGTCTCCGACAAGTTTTAGTTAAGAGAGTAGCGTCCCGGCATTGCTGTGCCTGCCTGGGATGGATTTCCTTACTCCTTTAAGCTTTTGCTCAGAGAGGCCGGGGTTGGGATCCCTCAAACCGGCTTCTGGCGCTCAGGACTCGCTGCTGGGAAAGTCAAACTCGGCCAAGGGAGAGATTCAAGCGAGGTTCTGATTTCGGGAGGTCAAGAGCCTAACCGCAAGTCACAGACCGGGATGAAAAATAGCGTTTTGGTGCTCTGGTCCTAATTAACTTTTTGTTCCGAGGGAGATGCAGTTCCATCCTTTCAAAATAAAATTAATCTTTTCAACAGATTGCTTAAAAAGCCCTGGAAGACATTTCAAATCCCCTCTAAATCTCTTGCTAATGATGGGTGTCCTCCGATACGGATGGGATTGCTTACGAGGGAAAGGGGGGTTGCTATACATTTATTAAGGGGGGGGGGGGGGGAATTGTGAAATGGGTTGTAATGGAAGATTTGCAACACCGGCCCCCCCCTGCCCCCAACCAAATAATGCTGCTATTAACACCTCCATGTGCATACATTGAACCTTCCTCAGTGGGTTTTTTTATCGAAGCAGTGGCTGTAGAAAAGGCTGAGTTATCCCCCACCCAACAAATACGTGTCAGCACCGGTGAGGAAAACAAACCAAAATAACCAAAAATTAAAAAAAAAGAAAGGAAAAAAGGACAAGTTTGGGCTTCCTGAGGAGCATCTATACGTCTAATCTTCAGGGGGTCGTGCAGGCAGGCTGGGGGTTGGGAAGAACTTTCTAGAAGGTCTCTAAAGTGCTACCTCGCAGCCCCGTGTGTTGGTGGTGGGGGTGTAAGAGAGAGAAGGAAATTATTTTTTCTGTGGGGTTTTTTTTTTTTCTTGGTTGTTTTTTTTTTGGGGTTCTTTTTATTATTTTATTTTATTTCTAGGGCTGGAGTTCAAGCCAGGCACTCGTAGCTTTTCTTTGCACTTTGTTCTACATCCAACCGGCGAACTCCAGGCTCTGATGCTGGGGGTCGAGAATCTGGGGGGGGCTGTTGTAGTTTTGTGTTCGTAAAAAATCATCTGGTTTTTGAGCTGCTATGAGAAGGGATGTTTGGGGGTGTTCCTGAACTGCTTGTGAGACTGGGAAGCAGTGGAGGTTGGGTTGGAGCCACTGGGGCCACTCTGGTGGCATCAGCTGCTGTCGGCACCTCCTGCTCTAAAACTGGTGGTGATGATGGGAAGTGGCAAGTGAGGGAGGTTTGCAGTAGGTGTCTCTCCAGCAGCCCTTCAAACCAGTGTTCGAACCCCAGGCAGAGAAATCCTTGCCCTTGGTCGTTTCCTCCCTCTTGCCCACACCTCCACTTGGCTTTTCTCTTTAATTGTGGGTTGGGTTTGGTGCTTTCTTGGAGCATCGCGTGGTTTGGAGCGTGGAACCACCCTCCCACACCCTGGCTGGGTGAATGTCCCATCCCTGAGATGCTATGGGGCTGCTGGGGTCTCTGCACCTCATCCCCTATGGTTCCATGGTGCCCAAAGACCTCCTGTGTTTATCGGACTGCTGGGGAGCTCCAAGGGAACACAGCTCCCAGATGACTTCAAGATGCTCCCGTCGCTGCTGCCAACCAGGAAAGTTGTGCATTTGAGGGAAGCGACCCAAATACACCACGTCCTGGGTGGGATTCACCCCAAAATCAGCAGATGGGGAGGTTGGGGTGGGTGGTGGGGTGGGGGTTGCGCTCAGGCTGTGAACTTGGGACCGATTGATTTGCTTTGTCTCCAAAGTCGCTGCTGCTCTTGGCTTGGACTCAAACCAGAGCCAACTTTGGTCAGAGCCAACATCCATCCCACCGGCAGCTCCTCCAGCTCGAGGGGCAGAGCCCCACAACTCGGAGAGCGACACCCCAAAACCTGCGTGGGCAGCTCAGGGTCAGGTTTCTGGAACCCAGTTGCTCTCTCGGCTCACCCCTCTGGTTTTATTTTGGCACAAAGACGCACCCATGCCCTCACCTCCCCATCCCTCTCTGTCCACTTGCATTTGCCTTTCCTCATTAATTTTTCTTCTTTTTCTCTTTTTTTCTTCTTTTTAGGGGGGGGAAGGACGTGATTTTGTAAACTCATATGGTGAAAACAGCTTTTTTTGCACAACTCGTTGCACAATAAGGGGAAAATGTAGTAAATTAGGTTTAACTTTAAAGGGAACTTTTGTTGTTTTGTTTGTTGTTTTGTTTTGTTTTGTTATTTTTTCCTTACAACTCACTAGCAGAGCTACTGATTAAACGAAGAAGAAAAAAAAACAAAAAACAACAAAAAGAACCTGAATAAAATAGACTGATTAAAACACGGACTGCATGGTTTACAGGTTAAATCGCGTTAGAAATTAGCATGTTGATTTCCGACTGTACATTTATCCTCTTGTAACTTCAATTAAAACAATACAGCATCTAACTGTTTAATTAAGAAGCGCCTGGGCTCGCTGTGGCTTCACGCGTCGCGGCAAAAGCACTGCCTTTGCCTTTGCTTCGCCGGAGATGGGAAAACCAAACCAAAACGACATCTTAAATCCCCTGAAAGACATAAATTCAACGTCGTGTTTCGTACAAGCGGCGAAGATTCGCGGCTGGAACCTCCCGGTTTGGCCCGTGGAGGAAACGACCCCTTCGCAAACAGCTGGCTCTTGACCCCTGCGTTGCATCGTTGTGAGCTCAAGCCAAGTCTGGCCTAATTTGGCCCAAATTGGTCCAGATTAATTGGGTTCAACCCTAAATAAGCATCATTGAACCCAAGCCTGGGGTTGAAGAAGTCGCTGGGTTGCTCTCATTGGTTACATCAAGGTTTGTGTGTGGAGAATGTGATCCTGAGCAGGAATTAAGGCTTTGGGGGGTAGATACTGGAAAGCAGCCCCATGGAGCAGGACCTTGGCATCCTGGTGGACAAGAAGTTCTCCATGGGACAGCAATGGGCCCTCGTGGCCAGGGAGGCCAATGGTCTCCTGGGGGGCATGAAGAAGAGTGTGGCCAGCAGGTCAAGGGAGGTTCTCCTGCCCCTCTGCCCCACTGAGGCCACATCTGGAGTGTTGTGTCCAGTGCTGGGCTCCCCAGTTCAAGAGGGACAGGGAAATACTGGAGAGAGTCCAGTGGAGGCTGTGAGGATGCTGAAGGGACTGGAACATCTCTGTGCTGGGGAAAGGCTGAGAGCCCTGGGGCTGTTTGGCCTGGAGAAGAGCAGCCTGAGAGGGGATCTTGTGACTGTTGACAAATACCTGCAGGGTGGGGGTCAGGTAGAAGGGGCCAGGATCTTCTCAGTGGTGCCCTGGGATAGGATGAGAGGTGATTGTAGCAAGGGGAAATGCAAGAAGTTCTACTTCAACAGGAGGAAAAACTTTCCTGTGAGAGAGCCTGGACCAGGCTGCCCAGAGAGCTTGTGGAGTCTTCTTCTCTGGAGACTTTCAAGCCCCAACTGGATCTGTTCCTGTGTGGCCTGCCCTGGGTGATCCTTCTCTGGCAGGAGGGTTGGACTCGATGATCTCTAGAGGTCCCTTCCAACCTCAAACATTCAACGATTCTACGATAATAGGCAGAGAGGAGGAAGTCACATTAGTTTTCTATGGAAAGTCTTGCTGCCTGCTCACCTTGTGTGCTTTTTTTTTTTTTTTCCTATTTGTCATCTTGTGCAATTTGATGATTATATTAGCAGTATTTTGTCCTTTTTTTTTTTTTTTTTTTTTCTGGCCTTAACTGCCTTAGGAACTTAGGTTGCCCAGATACTTCCCAGTGCTTCCACTAGACTTGGGTTCCTGTGAGATGTTGGACTTGGTGCCACGCAGCACATTGATGAGGAAATCAAAATGGTATCAAGTCAATGGGACGTGTGATAATTAAAAATGGGCTAACGGGGAGATCTTGGTGTGTAATCCTAAACAGACCCATCTCCGTGGGACTGGGTGATGCTGATCCAGCCAGGCTCAGAGGGGAGACTTGAGGGTCCTGCCCTCCTGGTAGGGGTGATGGGGAGGTTTGGTGGGAGGGCCGAAGCAGATGATGTGGTTCCATCTGCAGGACTGAAGGATTTCAGGAATGTTGATGGGCTGGAGGACTCCCTCTTGGAAAGCAGCAGCTGTGTAAAAGGATCCTGGATGGATTGTATTCCACGAATTCATCTAAACCCCTGGGGGGTTTTGAGCCATTTATCCCTTTTGGTTTCCATCACATGCTGGGGCAGGGAGTCCCATGTGTTAATCCAGCACAGTGGGGAGGAAAAGTGCTCCCTGGTGCTTGTTTCTCACTAAACCTCTGCCAGGGACATTTGCATGTTTTTATGGGGCAGAAGAGGATTGAAGGAGGATGGGAACCTCCCAGATTGATTCTGTCTACCTCCAAATGGACTTGGCAGTGCTGGGTTGACTATTGGATTTGGTGATCTCAAAGGTCTTTTCCAACCTAAACTATTAGGGACATGGTTTAACAGTTGAAACGTAGAGTAGGGTTATTGGTTGGACTCGATGACCTTGAAGGTCTTTTCCAACCTAAATGATTCTATGATTCTAGTTCCATGATTCTATCTGGCAATGGTAATCATGAACAAAAGGGAAGGTGCCATCTCTGACAGCACGTCGAGATGGGACTCCAAAAATGCATGAGGCCCCCCAAACCTAGACAGCCCACCCTGAGATTCACCAGCACCTCAGATCAGCCTGATATCTGCTCCCATGGGGGAGCTTCATACAAAATGCCTGGGTTAAAGGATTTAATGTTAGACCCAGTCCCTGGAACTAGATGATCTTTAAGGTCCCTTCCAACCCAAACCATTCTGTGATTTTGTGAGTGGATGCTTCAGGCTCAGGACCCTGCTACAGTGGATGTGCAGCCCTGGACAAGAGAGCAAGAGATGTTCTCCAGAATCTATGGGGCTGAGATGTGGACCAGCACCATGGGGCACCAGTGGGAGATGATGGGTGGAGATCTCCTCAGACCATCTCTGCCAGTGGATCAGTGAGCTGCAGCTGCAGGTATGTTTTGGGGCACAGATGTGGGATGCTGTAGTGTACAGCGATGTTACACCAGGGACTGAGTGCTGTGGTGTGGTGGGACTCTGCCTGCACCTAAATCAGTGCGCAAAGCACGGCCAGACCTCGCCTAGCACCCCAGAGCCACTTGGCTCACTCCAAGCCATCAAACCTATCACCCCAGGTGTCCTCAGGACTTCTTGTGATCTCCCCAAGCCCAGGGAGCTGCTAGAGCAGCAAGCCCATTGTCCCAGCCCTGTGGACATGTTGCAAGCTCAGTGCTGGAGGATGGTGTTGGGTGTAGCCCCATCCATCTGAGGAGCAGTCCCTGGAGCAAACCCTCTCCAGAAACGTGCCCAGGCATCTCTGAAGAAGGGCAAGTTGGGACGGTGTAGCTGAGGGGGAGAGACAGGGCCCCACACCCTGGCCTGGTGCTGTGTCACTGGGTAGCTGCAGAGAGCATGTCCTGAGTCCTCAGGTTGCTCCTTGTGGTTGTCCATGACTTCCTTTCCTCATCTTTAAAATAGATTCTCATTTTGACATTTTCTGTGGGGCGCTGAGTTTCTTCACCGGGATTTAACATCTCCCGTGTGGTGGTTCACTGCCTTGTGTTTCCCACACAGATGGGATGAAGGCCAAGTGGCAAATCCTGATGGGTTGTCACCTTGGTGGGGTCTGCAGGACACTACAAAGAAGCAGATCCAGCACAGCCTTAACATACTTGGACTTAGAGATGCTCCTGCCCTCTCCCGTGAGATGGGACCTCTGGAAGTCTCCAGACCAGTTTTCTGCTCAAAGCAGGGCCGTTGGTAACACTAAATCAGGATGGTTATGGCTTTATGTGACCGAGCTTTGAAAAACCTCCAAGGATGGACATACCCCACCTCTCTGGTGGCCGGTCCCAGGGCAGCACCACCCTCCCAGTGAAGACTTTCTTGTTATCCAATATAAACACAACTCCCAGAGTGTGCTTTGCTGTGCTTGCAAGGACAGTAACGGTGGGCTTATGTTCAACCTGGTTGTCACCATCACCACTACGTCTGGTCCAACAGAGCTGATAGGCAGCCACTCAGCTCCTGCTCTGCAACTTCTCTCCAGGTTGACCCCAGGTGGACCATTGTACCAGGGGTGCTGAGCATGCAGGCTGACGACTGTCCTGCACGTGGGACGTGGTGAGCTAGCAAACCTGCAGCTTGATGCGGGCATCTTCCAGTCCCAAGCCCTTATTCTGTCCCATGGCAGCTCCGTTCCCGGCTCCCTTAAGAAGGGAAATCCCATGGGCTGGAGACAGGCTCATCTGACAGCTTCACTTTCCTGAAACCTCAGCCAATCTCATCAAGGCAGGAGGTTAAGAGGTAAATCAAGGTGAAGGCAAGAAGGGACAGAGACAGGAGGAAATAAATGCTCAGGAGTATCTGCTGAGAAGTATTTGTCTTGCCTGCCTCAAAGAAAAGAGGGGGAAAAAAAAAACTTCCCTGCTTGTGGTTGCTTGTGGGTTTGGGATTCAACTCTTTGGAAAACAGCTACAGCAAATGCAACTAGAAAGAAAACCTCATTGGGAGATCACTGTACCCTGAGTCAGGGTGGTGGCTGCCAGGAGGAGGCTGCAGGGGAGCCAAAACCTTCCCAACCAACCCCTAAATGAGTTGAGCACCAAATAATGATGGCCCAGACATCTGCTTCTCTTCATGGGCTCCAAAAGACTGAGTAGTTCAGATGGAGATCCCCGCAGAGAAGCAGGGGAATGCTGCCTGAAACACCTGGGCTTGCATCAGACATCCAAGCCTCTTGTCTAGGAGTCTGCTTCTTGGCGGTGTTGGGCTGTTCTCATTAGGTCCCGTGGTGTTCAATTGGTATCAGTTGTGTCTACATCCCCCACTTTGAATGAGAAAGGATTTTATTCCTGGACAGCAGTTTGGGAGCCTTTCCAGCACCTCACTTCTCAGATACTTAAAAGACTCTGTCCCGTGTCCCACCAGTGTTCATCTGAGACCAGTTTGCATTTGCTTTTATGTGAGCTCTTCTTCTTCAGCTTTATTAGCTCTTTCCCCTCCTTGGTGTAATCTCTCTTCATATGTATAGAGAGAGAAATCTATGTAGACAAAGTGTCTTCTCAGATGGAGTTTTCCCCACCCAGCAAAGCCCAGGGGCTTTAGGCTCCCTGTCCCTCTCCATTTTCTGGTTGCTGCTTCCCATACACGTTCCCATCTGAACATCTGTTTCAACACGGTGGACCAAAAAGGTGGATGCTATGAGGAGCAGCTGGGACTGACAGGTTCACGGGCATTAATGCTTCGCTGTCTCAACTGGAAATGTCCCACCAGATACTAAACAGAATTGCTTTGTTGCAGGCAGTGACCGTCACATACAGGTCATTCTTCTCGTTGGCCACTTTGAGGTGAAGGGCCCTTTTCATGGTGCGTGCCCCTGTACTTTGCTCTAAGGGTTCTCACCCTCCCACCTTCACTCTGCTCATTGTGGTTGTTCTGTTCTTCCCAGCTGACATCACCGTGGTCCCTGTCAGTGGTGGGTGACATTGTTGTGGTGGGGAGGGTTTGCCAGATTTCTTCTGCCGTAGGTGAAAACCAGTTCTGACAGGATGGAGAAGATCGTGTGAGATGGATGAGAGACCATGGCCGTCTTTGATGGACTTCTTCCCACCCCTGAGAGCAAGGAATGAGTGTGTAGATGGACACTGAACCAGAAGGACTACCAAAGTTTGCAGGGCTGGGGTGTTCAAAGAGTAACTGGAGGAAGAAAGCTGATGGAGACAGCTGTCATCACATGGCTGGAGAGCACAGGTGAAGGAGGTTGTTGTTAGAGCAGATAAATAGGAGAAGGGAGAGAAGCAGATTGTTTAGAGATAGCATGACCTGTGAGAAGGGTGGGTGAGAGAGATGAAGCAGGTAGGTGAGGGGCTTGCAACATTCCTGGCAAGAAGACTGGATGAAATCCCCTAGGAATGAGCACAGAGCATTGCATACTGGAGAAGAAATGTGGGCAGGGAGACACAGGAGGTGGAGCAGCTGGGTTTGGGATGTGAATCTGGGTCATGCAGGCAGTAACGTGGCAGAGCAGTTGTGAGGGCAAGGATGGTCTGGCCAGATGGCAATGAAGGTGGGGGTGGTGGAAGCATTGTGAGGTGATGCTGCGTGATGAGTGTATGAGTGAAGAGTGCATGACGAAGAGTGTGTCTAGCAGGTCGAGGGAGGTTCTCCTCCCCCTCTACTGTGCCCCAGTGAGGCCACATCTGGAGTATTGTGTCCAGTGATGGGCTCCCCAGTTCAAGAGAAATAAGGAGCTACTGGAGAGAGTCCAGCAGAGGCTGGGAAGATGCTGAGGGGCTGGAGCATCTCTGTGCTGGGGCAAGGCTGAGAGCCCTGGGGCTGTGCAGCTGGAGAAGAGCAGCCTGAGAGGGGAGCTGAGCAATGCTGAGCAAGAGCTAAAGGACCCTCAGGGGCCCAGACTCTTGTCAGTGGTGCCCAGTGACAGAATAAGGGGCACCAACTGGAAGCCAGGAGGTTCCATGTGAGCAGAAGGAGCAAGTTGTTTGGTGTGAGGGTGTGGGAGCCTGTGCCAGGCTGCCCAGAGAGGCTGTGGAGTCTCCTTCTCTGGAGAGAGTCACAACCCAGCTGGACACTGCGCTGCTGGGTCCCCTGCTCTGGGTGACCCTGCTGGATGGAGCAGGGGGGTGGCACCAGAGCATCTCCAGGGGTCCCTTCCAACCCCTGCCATTGTGTGTGATTCTGTGATGGGGCAGAAGCACGATGGAACCGCGTGGGGTAAACAGGACATTTCTCCTTTCCTCCTTGATGGCTTCCTTAGCACTTTGTCCGAAGGCACCAGCAGCGCATCCGATCCCCAGGTGGGACCGGGCGACGTTCCCCCTCGTGACAACCCCTCCATCTTCACTCCATGCCCACGTGGCTTCGCAGCCCCGCTAATCGCGTTCCGCGGGGCGGTAATTGAATGAAGGCTCACGAGAGCCATGGATCAAAGGCGGGCGCCCATCGATATCTGCCTGCCCTAGAATCCGATTAGCAGGGGGAAGGCATCAATCACGGCTGCCCCTCCCTGACCCAGCAATGCTTAATGCAGGTACGGCGCCCGGGCCGGTGGCAGGACAATCTGATTTGCTCACGAAAGGTTAAGCAACCGCCGCGGATGAAAAATTATCGCGCCGCCCCGTCTTCTCGGCGGTCATTCATCTCCGCGCCGCCTGCCGCGGGATGGAAGGGCTGCCCGAGAAGGCTTTCGGGGGGGATGATTACTCAACGTCGCTGAGACGTGTGAAGTGTTAAAGACCCCCCAGCGGGGCACGGGCCAGTCGTTTGTATTCATTAGCCGGCCCGCTGCAGATGTCGGCTCTCGCTCTTTGAGGGGGGTGAAGAGACGCCCGCGTTCGCTGCCTGGCTCCTCGGTGAAGTGGTGGGGCTTGGTTTCTTCTCCCCTGGTGGCCCTGGGCACTTGTTGCTCCACTGTGAAGAGGGCACCCATCTGAGGAAGGTGATTCTGTTTCTTCTTCATCCACAGACCTGGTAACTAAGCCATCTTAGTGGGGCGAGGCAGCTGCTGCCTGTGGGGAGCAGGTCATTGTGGAGACCTGAGAAGAACCTGGACTTCCATCTTTTTCACTACCATCTCTCTATCCCCTTTTTAATCTCAAGCTGGCCCCCAGGACTGTGCAGAGTACATGGGGTGCTCCACCGCCCCATCCCACCACTATCATTTGCAGCTTTTGTAGTTCAGAACAGGCTGCCCAGGGCAGTGGTGGAGTCCCCATATGTGGAGGGGCTTCCAAGCTGTGGACATGGTTTAGTGGTGCCCTGGCAGTGCTTGGTTAACGATTGGACTTGATGATCTTAAAGGACTTATCCAACCAAAATGATTCTATGATTCTAATGTTTCTCAGATATGACGTGATCTAGATGATCCCGCTCTAGCAGAGGTTTGGACTAGGTGATCTTTCGAGGTCCCTTCCAACCCCTAACATTCTGTGACTCCACCATGAGGTGTAAACAACCTGGCTGATGGCAGCACTTGACTCTTCTCCTCCTCAGATCTTTGTCTGCCCTACCAGCCTCTTAACAAGCCAAAGTTACAGGTTTTCCTGGGCAGAGCCTGGTAGGTGACTGGATCTCTAGGTATGTTTCTGTTCCCATCTGTACAAGAAAGCTGGGGAGGGATTTTTTACAAGGGCATATAGTGACGGGATGAGGATATATGGCTTCAAACTGGAAGAGGGGAGATTTGAGATTATAAATTAGAAAGAAATTCTTCACTCTGGGGGCAGTGAAACACTGGAACAGGTTGCCCAAGGAAGTTATAGATGTCCCATCCCTGGAAGTGTTGAAGATCATGGTGGATGGGGCTCAGAGGCACCTGGTCTAGTTGCAGATGTCCCTGTTCACTGCAGGGGGATTGGAGCTAGACGATCTTTAAGGCCCCTTCCCCACCCACACTCTTCTATGATTCTGTGACCTGTATTTTGTTACTAAGGACCTGGTCAAAAGTCCCCCAGAGCTGTGATGCAGTGTGGAACAAGTCGTTGGTGTGCAGATGTGATGTGGTCCAACAGGATGCCCTTCAGTCTTCACAGGAACCACCAGCTTCCCAGGAAGCAATGGCTCCAGCGTCGCAGAACTGCAGCGAGGTTTAACTTGCCACCCTCTTGAGCTGCTTCTTTGCACCAGTGGAACCCAGGAGAAATCAAGCAGCTCATCAGCACAGCCACACACTGTGCAGTGCTTTCTAATTTGGCCAAAAATACATCACACTTCTCCAGCATTTCCTGGGAGAAGACAACTCTGCTGTCAACTTAGTGGAAACAATGTGAAGACAACTCATCCCCAGGGGCAGGCTGGGCTACACAAAGCCTTCAAGGTCACAACCTGGATATCTCGGCATCAAAAGCTTCTACGCAGGCAGAGAACCCCCATGAACAAGTAGCCCTGGAGATGATCCTGCACATCCAGACCCCAGGAATTATGAAGTCACACCTTTCCTGCCTGGCTCCAGCACTCCCTGAATTCAGGAGAGGTTTGTGACGTTCATCTGCAGGCAGAGCAGCTCAGGGCTCATGCATGCGTGTGGTGGCATGCAGGGGTAGATAGAATCTCTTTGGGTTTGGCCTCAAGGTGCTGGAAGAAGTGCATGAGCTTCATGGAAAACCCAGCCTGGTGTTGGACACTGAGCACGATATTCATCAGGACAGGCCTTTTGAGGTTACCAGAGCAACATTTCCCCACCACTGACTTCATCTGAAGACCAAACCCTTAGTCCTAACCCAGGAAAACATTTCACACCTACTGAAAGTCTTTCAAGACGGTTCCTGGGGTAGGGCTGCAGTGAAAGCCCAGAGGCTATGTCTTTACCAGCGAATGAACCAGTTCCAGGGTTCAGATGCCCATTATCCCGGTGGTTTAATTATTAGAGCTTGCCCAGGTAATTCTCAGGCAAGGTTCAGGAGTGTGTGTGGGCTCAGACCCTTCCCAGTAGACAGGTCAGATGTGGCCACCCTGTTTTGGCAGTTAGGGGAGGTCTATTGGATGGGCAAAGGCTTGTCCCTGCCACATGGCCTCAGGGCTGGAGGATGGTCCCAGACACGTCCGTTGTGCCAGGGCAGATGGGACTTCTGCAGCGTAGATGTGGTCAACCAGGATCTCCTTGAACAAACCTACAGCTCAAGTCTTTACAGCTTGCATAGACTCACAGAATGGTTGTGGTTGGAAGAGACCTTTCAGATCATGGAGTCCAACCATTCCCCCAGCACTGCCAGGGCACCACTGACCCCTGTCCCTCAGCACCACAGCTCCACGGCTTTCAAACCCCTCCAGGGATCACGGGGACTCCACCACTGCCCTGGGCAGCCTGGGCCAAGACTGGACAACACTTGCAGGGAAGATATTTTTCCTAATATCCAAGATTATTTCCCTAATATCCAAATAACAAAACATGCATCCATGAATACCCAAGCTACAGTAATTAATTATAATTGCAAACATTCATATTAATTTACAGTAGATCATTTTTAATGATTTAATTTGGGGGGGAGGGGCAGGATGCTTCTTTTTGCCGATTGAGGCCATGTCTGTGGCAACTGGTGTCGTCACCAGGACAGACCTAATTCCTGACAGCAGAGACAAGAAGCAGCCCTCACCTCTCTACCAGATGACGAGACACCACTGGCTCCTCCTGTGCCTCCCAGTCCTCCTACTGGGAAAGCCGCTTCCTCCCTCAAACTGGGACCCAGTAGCACAGAAATCTGTCGCCATCGGAGACTGCTTCTCCTCTCCTTGCGCCATGCACCTCGTGGAACCATCCTTTTTTCCCTGGCACTTTTGATCTTCCTGTCTGCTGGAGAGGTGGGATGGGCAGGTGAGCTTTGCATATAGCAATTATGACCAGGATGTTCCCCTGTGGAAAGGGGACCAACTTCTTCCTTGGGTTTGGTTGTTGGGTTTTTCGTGGGTTTTTTTTTTATTTTTATCTTTTTATTTGTTTTGATAATCATCTCATGGACAATCTATTCTTTTCTTCTCCCAAGGATTACTAGAAAGCAGGGGAATGTGAGGTGGGACCATCCTTAACCTCAGAGTTGCCCCATATAGATAAGATAAAGTGGATCTTGGGTTTTCTGGGGCACACCTACTTGATTGTCTCTCTACAGTGTTGGTTTTTACTCTCCCCACCCACTGGGGAAATTGTACCCGAGGTGAGGTGAGTATTCATCTGCATCTACACCCAGGTACAGCTGATGCTCAAGGGAAACCATTTTCCTCATAAAAAAAAAAAAAAAAAGATGGAAGAGGAACGGTGTGAGCTTGGTCCTGCTGGGTGTGGGCCAAGCATCCAGTCTCCTTCTCCAGCTTGGTCCTGCTGAGACCTCTGAGTCCAAACTTGTTGGGCTGCGGCACCGGAAGGACCACAGATTGGTTGGACGTAGTCTGGAGCTGGGCTCCAGAGGACTGTAAATCGCGGCCAAGGAAGGAAGATCAAAAGGCTTGGAGTTGTTTAGTTTAGGAAAACTTTGTAACAGCCTACAAATGTGTAACAGGCAAAGAGGAAGGGGCTGAACAGTTCTCCTTGTTCACCAGGAGTGGGACAGGAGGTAATTGACTTAAATTACATCCAGAGAGGTTGAGGTTAGGAGGAACATTTTTTTTTTTTTCTTTACACGGTGAGGACGGGCGTTTGTGTCGGGGGCTGCAGCGAGGCAGTGTCTCCACCCGTGGAGGCTGGAGAAGAGGGATGACCAATGTGTGTCAGGAGCAGTTTGTGCTGGAGCAGATGCGTGGAGCTGGGGTCAGCAGCGGGCTCAATGCCCAGTTGTGCCACGTCACACCAGAAAAAGGCATCTGGAGAGGTTCTGAGTCATGCTCAGCACTGCGGAGGGACACTGGGAGGAGGCAGCTCAGGTCCTCCTAGCTTCAGGGGTGGGAGGTGGTGGGAGCTGCTGCCTTGTCGGTAGCAGAGATGCAAGCTGGATGGTCAACCCAATCCGGTGATGGAGTGGTTTTAAATGCTGCTTTCAGGGTTTTCTTTCTTGTTTGTTCCAACCCAGATCTTTTCAATCATCCCTGTGGTCAAGTCAGCTGGAAACAGGACTTCCTAAAGCAGTTTTGCTGCTGTGGACATGGTACCATCATCACTCCCTCTTCTATTGAGTGTCCCCCAACAGGCATTTTTCTTTCACAAAATGAGAAATGAAGCCATTTGCGGTATTGCTCGTGGAATCTGGGGCTCCCTGAATGAGATGCCTTTGATGTCCTTCCAGACTCATCACAGTTGTATAAATGAGGGTTTCTCCTGTCCCTGCTAAATGGGCTCCAGCTGGACACTGGGCAAGATTCAGCTTTTGGACTCCTACACCTAAAAGTAGAGGTGAAACTCAGTTGTGGACATCTTGGAGGCCAGTGCCAACTCGAGAGGCCTGGGGAGCCCATCTGACCTCCAGCTGTTGTTCAAGGAGGGTGCAATTCCCCCAGAGGTGCTGAGCTCTTACCATTGGCTCCATATGGACAACTTGGATACCCCGAGCACTTCAAATGCAGCTTCATACCTCTGTGTGGGCAACTGAGACTTGCCTTAAAGTACTGGCCCGTGTAGTCAATGTGATGGAGAGCTATATGCTGACCAAGCATAGCTTGGCATGAGCTGAAAGCCTCCAGAGACTTGGAACTATCCCAGGAGGCAGAACAAGAAGGAATTTCCTCTTATCTGCTGCAACACCCATCACATAAGGCTGCAGGACCAGAGCATGGGATGTGGAGAACCCTCCCAGATGTTGTGTAGCTCATGGAGGGTCACCGCAGAGCACATTGGTTATCTGAGCAAGGTGCAGCTGGGCTGGCATGGAGATGCACCACGCCTGGGGAGGTTACTGGGACTATCAGCATGAACATGGGTCTGAAGGTCAGCCTTGGTCAGATAGCTTCTTGTAGCTCTTTATACATTATCTGCAAAGCAAATGCCTTGTTCAAACGCACTCCTTCATTGGCAAACAGGAGAAGAACAGCAAGAGCTGTTATGGCCTGAACTGCACAGAGATGAAGTGGGAGAGAAGGCAGCAGACAAGAGTAAATCTTCAGATGCATTGAGTGGTGGCTAGCATGGAAGCAGCTATACATCCTTTCACCTCTGTCCATCATCCCTCCGTTCTTTTAGCTTTCACAGCTGCAAAACTCCTTGTTTGTGTGAGAAGTGCAGGTGGTGTGTCTTCATCTCTCCTGCAGGACTTTGTGAAGTGGAAAGACGCTTGAGCCAGCTCCAGTCAGATCTGGTTGGACAGGGCTTGGAGCAACCTGCTCTAGTGGGAGGTGTCCCTGCCCATGGCAGGGGGGTTGGAACTGGATGACCTTTAAGGTCCCTTCCAACCCAAACCAGTCTGTGATCACAAGGGCAGATGAGCTCTGAAAGAAAGGAGTTTGTTGTCTCTGTCCCATTTCTGATGCCCCTGAGGTGGGGCTTCAGGCAGAAGCAATGTTTTCTCCAAGTGTCTTCAGTCAGTAGAGTTGGGCATGTGAACCTCTCTGTGTACCCTGAGTAGAGCACACTTCAAGCCAGGTCCTAGCCAAGAACAACTGAGTGTGACTCGATGATGTCAGTTGGGCAATTAGGCAAAAAAAGGTGGTCATCAGGCAGAACAGTCTGTGAGGAAGGGCAGGGGTGATGTGGAGGAACTAGGGGCAATATCTACCTCTGAAGCAGAGAAGGTGGAAGCCTGTGAAAGGTGGTGAGAGCACCAATGCTCTTCCATCCATTGTCTTTAGTGCCCACCAGTCACAAATTGCATTCTTGGGTTTGGTTTTGGTTTTTTTTCCTTCCTCTTTCCAAGGCTTTTTTTGCTGGTGGAGGTCAAGTCTGAGGTATGAGTGGGGATGGTGCCGCAGAGGGGATTGTGGTGATTCTCATGGTGGACAGAGCTGGTCCTTCTCGGGTCACCCAGACATGCCAAGGGCCAAAAGGGAAGGGGTCACCCTGTGCTCCATGCTTTGTGTCACCTCTCTGGTGGGACTGGTGCCTCACATGTGACTTAGGAGTTCCAAAATGAAAGTGAAGGAGGATAAAAAATAGTCTGAGGAAAATGCTTCCAAAACTGAAGAGAAGAAATAATACCCAGCTCTCTCACTGGTCTTGGCAAGTTGGTGTCCCATGCTATCAGGACTCTGAATTGTTTTCTCATCTAAATGTGAGAAAGGGATTAATCTCACCCAACTTTAGATCCATAGGATCTTTCTAGAGCTGGAGGACGAGAGTAGATGCTCCCACCTGGGGTTCATCTGTCTGATTTTAGGTGGCTAAGTCAGGATAAGGTGACTTGTGTCAGTTGGAGTAAAGAGGAAGCCTGATCAGAAATCATAGAATTTGGGTTTGGGTGGGAAAGGACCTTAAAAATCATCTAGTGCCAGCCCCCCCTGCCATGGGCAGGGACACCTCCTACTAGAGTAGATTGCTCAAAGCCCTGTCCAACTTGGCCTTCAACTCTTGCAGGAATGGAACATCGACAACTTCTCTGGGCATCCTGGTCCAGTGTCTTAATGAAAAAGAAGAGATTTCTTTTTAGGTGTGATGTTCTTGCTGAGCCTCCATCCCTGGGACGCCATGAGAACTTAAAACACAGAAAAACTGGACACCAGGCAGAACAAAGCCTTGCACAGTGGTTTTAAAAGTTTAATCTTTTATGATGTTGACATCTGACATCTCATTAAGGCCTGGTCCTTCTTCAAAGTGTTATTGGACAGTGGACCTTAATGCCGCTGGAAGCCACCAAGGCTCGAAAATTTATCACAGGTCAAAGAAGAACTGGATGTCTCTCAGGGTGACCAGAGAGAGAACTGGGTCAGCTGATGTGTATTTCAGGAGGAGTTTCAGAGAGGTGCTGGTGGGTTTCGGAGGGATACGGAACCCAAACCTGAGGTCTCTGTTCACTCCGTACATGCTTCACTGATGGTACTTGGCTCTCAGGAGCGTCCTTCGTGGAAAGCATCCAGTGACAATTGTGTGACCTCCCTGAGCACAGCAGAAGGATGCTGTGTTCCTCAGCATCCCAGCAAGGTTTGTAGAGGGCTGTGAAGAAGAGGAGGGTCTTGTCCATGGGAAGAAACCTTGAGCAGAGCAGGGAGGGTGAAGTGCCTCTCCTAGGTGATCCCTCTTGTACAAAGTGGGCCATTAAAGAGCTAATTGAAGTAGGTAATGTGAAGATTGGTGATGGGGGCTGAGCTTTCAGGCCAGATATCATCCATTTCATCATCTTCCTGCCTAATAGGGTTCTCCTCCTCTTTAATATGCCTCCACTTCATGTTGGAGAAGGGCCAGAGGAGCCCCAGCAATGCTGGGAGGGCTGGAACCCCTCTGCTGGGAGGCCAAGCTGAGAGAGCTGGGGGGGTTCAGCCTGGAGAGGAGAAGGCTCTGGGGAGACCTTCTGGTGACCTTTCAGGACTTGAAGGGGCCTGGCAGAAAGATGGGGACAGACTTTTGAGCAGGGCCTGTTGGGACAAAACAAGGGGTGATGGTTCATATCTAAAAGAGGGAGATTTAGACTGGAGAGAAGGAAGAAATTGTTGGTGCTGAGGGTGGTGAGAGGCTGTGCCAGGCTGCCCAGAGAGGTGGTGGCTGCCCCATCCCTGGCACCATTGCAGGGGAGGTTGCCCGGGGCTCTGAGCACCCTGCTCTAGCTGCAGATGGCCCTGCTCCCTGTAGGGGGTTGGACAAGATGGTCCTTGAAAGTCCCTTCCAACCCAAACCTGTCTGGGATTCTCTAGTAAAAGAACACTCCCAAAATCCCATTTTTTTCCCTAGGCCAGGAGCAGGTGCTGAGTGGGGTCCCACCACCCTGAGACCCTTGTGAGCCCAGCACTGGGGTGTGTGGGCAGGGAAGCTGGGGAAAGGAACAGTAGCTTTTTTTCTCTTCCCGGCGACGCCGACGTGGTGATCAGAGGAGCTGGCCAGAGTCCTAATGAAGATAAATGAATCTCCGCTCCTCCGGCTTTTATTGATGGGCTGTGGGGTGAAAGGCGAGAGCCTGAATGTTCATTTAAGCAGACGTCACGGGTTTCTTTGGAGGGGAAGGTGTAAGAAAAACCGTCTTGTGCTTGAAAGTTACTCCAAGATGAGCACGCTCGGCTTTACAAGCCTTTCTCCATTCCTTCCCCATCCATCACTTCCCAGGACCCCTTTGTAAATGCAAATTGCATTTTGATAGGAATAATGCACTGAGCCTCTATTAGTGTCGGTGTAATGGAGAGGGCTATTTTAATGCAATCATTCTTAGAAGAAGCTCCTCTGTGCCTTATTTGAGGCTGTGTATCAAAAACCAATCTGAGAACGCACTCCTCCCCTGCCCGCCGCTCCCTCCCGTCTCCGGCCCTTTGCAGGCGCTGGGATACTTTTGGGCTTTGGCGCTTGGGATTCATTCAGGGGCAACCTGAGGGTCAGGTCGTGTGAACAAGAGCATGGGTGTATGCCTCGTCTGACATGGTCCTCATGACAATGCTTGATGCCCCAGGCTGGGGCACTTGGACCACTCAATGGTGATGGTGAATGTAGTGGTGGGACAACCTGTGTCCTTCAGAGTTTGTCACG
>JANVCC010000035.1:42767101-42849972 GCA_025345505.1 Todiramphus chloris collaris
CATTCCCTGCCCCCCCCTCTTCTCTCCTCCACTCAGGGCTCCTGCTTCCAATCTTCGCGGCGGGAGAAATACGGGAACGTTTTCAAGACGCATTTGCTGGGGCGGCCGCTGGTGCGGGTGACGGGGGCGGAGAACGTGCGGAAGATCCTGATGGGAGAGCATCACCTGGTGAGCACCGAGTGGCCGCGCAGCACCCGCATGCTGCTGGGGCCCAACACCGTGGCCAACTCCATCGGCGACATCCACCGGCATAAGAGGAAGGTGAGGTCCCCACGCGTGATGGGTCGGGGGGGGGGGGGGGGGGGGGGGGGGGGGGGGTGGGGGAGTGGGTTGTGTATGTGTGGATGCAGCCGTGGGTCCAGGAAACCCCATTCCCTCGCCTTCTTCCCCTCCCATCCTTCTCTCCTTCTCCCCCTCCTCTCCTCTCCCCATAGACACCCCGCACCCGCGAGTGGGAGGTCCTGCGTGGGTGATGCTCCCACGCTTGATGCCTTTGAGGAACTTAAAAGGGAGATGGGGAGGAGAGAGGGTGAGCCGGGAGGTGTGGGGGTGTCACACGTGTTGATGAGGAGGGAGGTACCATCCTTTTCCCCCCACCCCATCACTACCAGCCCCCCTGCAACCCGTGTCAAGCGTGGAGGTGGCTGCCTTGGGCTCGGGTGGCAAGCGTGGTCCCGGAGGGCTCTTAAAAGGTCAATGCGGGAGGCGGGGTGGGGCTGCCCCTTCCCCTTTCCAAGCCCCTACCAGTCTTGCAGGAGCATCCCATGGGGTTTGTGCTTGGGTGGGGGGGCTCATGGTGCTGAGTGTTGCATTGGGTTTTAGGGAAATTGGGGTGCTAATGAGGTTCCCGGGATGATACATGGTGGGGGGGGACACTGAGCTGGTTGGGGGCTAAGACCCTCCTGGCGCCTTGTCTTGCCTCAGCCCCTCGGTGGTCCTGCTGCCAGACCCTTCTCACAGGCCCCAAGGCAGGAGGGAAGTGCAGGGCAGCCTGGTTTTGGGGGGGGGTGTTGATCCCAAGCAGATGTGGGGGGGTCGTCCTCATGTCCCCCGCATCAGCAAAGGTAGTCGCAAAGATGACAGCCTGTGTGGAGACTTGGGCGATGGCTTTCGTGTCTCTTCCTCCAAGGGACAGGCTCTTTCCCAGCTGGGTCAGGGCAGGCAGCAGATTTGGGGTGAAGGTCATGTGTCCACACCTCTCTCTGTGGTCTTGGCATTGCTGGCGCAGCCAGAGTGGTACCCAGTGGCAAGAAGCTGTCCTGGTCCTTACCCTGAGGTGAGGTCTCCTCTCCGCTCCCCACTCCAACGGGATTTCCTATTTTGGTGGTTATGCCCCTATAAAATCCCTACCAAACCAAATCGTTCGCTCTTTTCTCCAACCAATCACCACAAGGCACCCATTAGTCACATTTCTTAATGCACCGGCGGCCGGGATTTGAGTGATCGCACAAAAAATGCCGCGTCAGCCCCTACCCGAGAGCTGGGTAAACTCATTCGCTTGGACTACTCTTTTATTTTTATTTTTTTCTTAAAGAGGGGGTTAATTTTTCCAACCTATCTGTCAAAGAGAAAGGGTCATAGTTTACGGGGCCCCCTCCATCACAGAGCATAATTTGGGGCAGGAGAGGTGCAGGGAAATGGGGAGCGGGGGCAAGGCAGCAGCTTTGGCTCCTGCTTATTTCCTATTAAGGGAGGGTTGAAGGTGCCTCTAACTCTCCTTGGCCTCTGCTTTTATCTTCCGCGCAGCGAGATAATTTCTTGCTACTGGAAAGTGAGTAGCTGAAGGCCTTTGGTTGCTATTGCCTTAATAAAACCGCGGAATTCAGACCTCAGGAACAGGCACTGGGGGAGGCGAGGAGAGCATGGGCGATGGGAATGGGGTCATGGAAAAGGGAGGCCTGACCTCTGCGGTATCCTGACAGACTTGTAATTTGTACCACAGCTTGGATGGGGAGTGTTGGCACCAGCGAGGAGGAATACTAGCAGTGTAGGAGAGGGGAGAGCCTCTCTCCCTCAATATTTATATCTGATGTTCTCACTTTGGTGTTTTTAACTCGTGGGATATAAAGGTCCCACCCCAAATGGTGCATCGCAATGCTCTTAGATTTTTCCGAGCCCAAAGTCTGCTCCAGATCTCCATTCTCCTCCTCAAATCCCTTTCTGTCTTCCTGATTTCGTGGCATCGTGCATCATCCCGAGCTGGCAAGAATCTGAATTCCTTCTTGAGGGGTGGCTATAGTCTCCTGAGAATCGGTACTCTGTCAAAACGCTGCCCCGGGGTGATCCTTGCCAGCCATGCCTGCTCCTGCTCACACACCTTCCCTCTGCTTTGAGCTCTGGCGTACCCAAGAGCAGACACTTTCCCCATATCAGCAGGACTGGGGATGCTGGAATCACTATTTATTTTTCGCACTTTCTCCTTCAGTGGCGTAGGGTTGGGTGCGCCGGGCTCAGATGATTCCGTTCCCTTTGGAAATGGGATTTCATTCCCATTTCTTCACTTGCTCCCCTCTTAATTGGCGGTGGACCGGATGTCTCATTTGTCATGCACCCTTGGGTGCTCCCCGTGCCCAGCAGTTGCTTGAATCACCTTCTCCCCTATGCAAACCATCCCTCACCCTGGACCGAGTGAGTTGATGGACTTGATGATCTCAGAGGTCTTTTCCAGCCTCAGTGATTCTGTGAGTTGAGCGTGCAGAGAGATAAGGCGAACCTGCTTCTAACGGAAAGAAAATAGATCATTCTGTTCTTGGTGAGATTGCGATAACCAGATTAAAGCTTTTCCCAGGCCGGGTGCCTTCTACTGTCAGAAACTGCCAGTGGTGTCTTTTGAGTTCATTAACCCTGAGCTTTTGTCGCTGGTAAATGGCGTTGACTTTTAACTCTCCCCACCCTGTTGCTGAGACTCTGAGAGGTCTGAGGAGGAAGCACTAGATAGATTTAAACTTGCTTCTTCTCCGTAGAAGCTTTTCTCTTAGGTCCCCATCCCTATCTTCTTTTTGACCCTCTGGGGAACCGAGCGAAGAACCTGTTGTCTCAAGTCCATGTTTGTCACAGAATTCACTAACTTCCATAGCAAGGCTGTTAGAAATATTACAACTGGAGTGGTCTGAAAGCTCCATGCAGAAGAGCAGCAGTGTTTCCCGGGAAACACGCTCCAACTCTCAAATTCTGGTTTCTACTTCATCCCTGAGCTTGAGCCTTCACTTATTTCAGTGGTTTCTCCTTCTCTGGTCTTGCCAAAACCAGTGCGTGAGGTATAATTTCACATGAGGCTGCTTGTGGTGTAAAGTACAAGCCAACAGGAGGAAAGGTGGAGTGTGAAACTCCATGTGCTCATCTTCCACTGCGACTCCAACCATTGGGGTCATCTCTAGCTCTTGTTCCACCAACCCTTGCATGGTCACCACCTGTGATAAGCCTTTGTCGTCTCTAAAAACCAGTGGAGTTGCTCTTATTTGCAGCAACACTAGCAGATACCCTTTCATCATTCCTTGGCAATCGAGCTGTGATCGCCTCTTGATGGGACAGATTGTCACAGAGATGTGAAGATGAGCTCTCGCAAAGAGCTTTAAACCAAACGTGTTCTTGCACGATGTTTCTGGTAGCTTGCCATTGGAGTGGGCTGTTTTGCTGGCCAGGTGTTGTGAAGCTTTCCAAAGAGTTTTAGCTTTTCAACGTAACTTCAAGATCAGCACATTGCAGCTATCACCGCTAGGTCTTCTGTAGGACACTTTGCCCATGATGGTGGTGGGATCAGAGCTGTGTTGGGCAACCCAGTCTCTGGAGGTCTGCTCCTTTGCTGGTTCCCTATCTCAGATTCTCTTCAGGATCTTGTACAGCTTCAATATCCCCTTCCATAAGTGGGTGAATATCTGCTGCTCCACCCCTGGGCAGCTTTCATCCCAATAGGTGTTGATAAAGGAACGTGAGGTGCATGTGTCTAAGGTGCTCAGGAGGAACAAAGCCATATTAAACCAGTAGCTACAGCAGCTTTCTGCTTTCCCAACCCCTCTATATTAAAGCTTCCCTGCAGGAAGCTGTCACAGTTCATATAAATTGGAGGAAACTCCCCCACGCTTTGGGAAATGAACTCTCCAGTTATTAGAGATGGGGGGGTCTCTGGGTAACAAGTCAACTTTGCAGCAGGGACGTGACGTGGGGTGGGATGGAAGGTGAGTGCAGGGCTGGGAGCAGGGCTTGCCCGCATCAGGGACATCGCTTCATTGCAGATGTCAGCAGCGTTGGCACTGTCCTTGGCCTGAGATGAAGCTGGGTGATAAGGACAGTTTATGAAGTAGTAAACAAAAGCAACCCACAACTCCTCAGCTGCCCTCCAGAGATAAATATCTACTGAGAGGCTGTTACTGCTGTTGGGTCACAGAGTTTATGTTGATTTTGGAGAAGGATCTGGGCCACCCGTGCGGCAGCTTGTTCCTCCATGGTGTCATTTGGAGGGGCATGGGGGGTTGGACTCAATGATCTTCTCCTTCCAATGCCTACTGTTCTATGAATCTGTGAATTTTTTTTTTCATCTCTAGATTACCTTGCAGGTTTCTGGCAGGAGCAGCCACATTGCTCTCGCATCTGGCTGAGCACGGGCATGTCTTCCCTCTGGCTTTTTGGTGGCACATCCTTGCCCTTCCCAATTGCTCAAAGGATGCACATCATCCCTTGGGATGTGTCCGAAGGTGGGCAAGCTCCTGCCATGGGGAAGGGGTGACTGGGTGTGGCACCTGGTTGAGGGTGCTTCTTGCTTCTCCCTTCACCCTGCTCTTGTTTTGGTGGCACAGCCATGTCACCTCTGGCTGTTGACTCAATCCTTCTTGCATCTCACCCTAGATCTATGCTTGTAGACACCTTCAGTTCCCATTTCTCTCCATGAGCTCCCGTTTCTACCAGTGAAACCCCAGTGAGATCAGTGCAGTCCCTCCAGATTGACCACGTGTGTCTCTCAGAAGTGTCGATCCCTGGGTCAGTATGAGACATAATGAAGGCAAAGCCAATCTCAGCATCTCAGTGAAGGAAATGGGAATTGGAAATGGCCTTTAGGTTTTAGGTCGAGACCAAGCAGCCCCTGGGGCCAGGAAGGAGTTTCTCCGTTCAGGATACGCACTGCTGGAGCTGCTGTGCTACGGGGCATAGTGAGGGAAGGAAGGTGGGACTCAGACTTTCCTCAGAAGCATCCAGCCTTGGCAGGAGAGCACTGGACTTGCCGGGTCTGTGCTCTGTTCCAGGATAGTAATCCCAAAAATAGGCACAGCTGGCTTAAAAAAGGAAAAGAAAGAATAAAATAAAAGCAGTCCGTGGGCTGGGTAGACATCCTAGACCCGGAGACTCAAGGAGGAAGCAGACAGTGGTGCAGAGAAATGGCCTGTTTTGTCTCACTGTGCAAAACTACATCATTCATTAACACACCACAATTAATGTTCTGCCTCGGAGGCATACAAGTGTTGAGCTTATTAGCACCAAGTAGAAAGGTCTGAGGCTTTAATATAGTTTGCAAGAGGATTAAGAGCACAAAAGGGGCCATAAATTTACAACCAAATATAAACCAGCTGCTGTGGGCTGGACTTGGGGGGGAGAGGGAGGGAGATGGGGGAGAAGGGCGGGAGGAGGAGGAAGAAGGAGGGATGGGAGGCAGCGGGAACTTACCTTTCACCCTACAGAAAACCCTGACCCAAGTTGTTAGGTTTTTTTTTTAGTGGTTTGTTGATTTTGTTTTGTTTTTTCATTTCCACCCAACTCTGCTGCCCTCCTCCATGTGATTTGGAAATCCCACAGCAGAAAAGAAACCATCCCCGTCCATCTGAGCAGCCCCCCACCCCCAAATTGTATCAGTCAGCTCAAGCAGGCTGGATTCCAGCTGCCATCAGCTGGCCAGGCTCCAGCCCCTTCTCGTCTTGTCCGTGCTTCCCCGTGAGATTTAACCCACGGGCAAAAACCACTGGGGCTGGAGAAAAAGCTTTCATTGATGGAGGAGGGCTCCCCACTCGTGGTCTGGGGGAAGAGTTTGTCGGCTAGGTTGGCTCATTGACTTTAGACTGAGCAGCGCTGTCATCTACCGTCGTGTAAATCCAGAGTAATTCCAATGGATTACAAAAAAACCACCCAAAAACAAAACAAAAGAGCGAAGCATTAGGTGCTTCTGGCTGAAAGACAAATTTCATGCCTTTTTCATAGCACCTTCCATCCCAAAATGCCCTTTGCAAGCTCCGACCCTGGTTTGAGAAGCTGTGCCGCATTGGAGCGTGGCTACAGCCCAGGAGCTGTACAGTACCCTGAGAGCAGAACCTCTTTAATGTAGGCTTCTCTATCTTTCCATGTCATCTGGGATGGAAGTTGGTGGATATCCCGTGAGGCACGGAGGTGATGAAACCCCACCTTGGGCTGCAGTGTTCTGCAGCTGGGTGGAACTGCAATCTATAGCCCATAGCTTTGTGTGGGTCCAGGGTCTGCTTTGGAATGGGAATAGGGAATGCCAGGAACCAATCCTGGAGATGGTGGGGAGCTTCTCACACTCAATATCTGTCCCTCTCTCTTTGTGTAGTTTATTTTTCTACTGCATCGTACCACGTTAATTTTCTACTCCATCCTTCCAAGCTGCTCGAGAAATTTGCTGAGTTGTGGTTCAGAATATCCCCCTCGTCCTTCTGGGGATTGAGTGCTTTGTTTCAGATTAACGATGCTCTCCATTATTTCTCAGGTGTCCCTTCTACCACTAAGCAGACCTCTCTGTCAGCCAGCTTGCTCTTCAACTTTCTTCTCCTTCATTGTGGGTTATCTTGGCCCTTGTCATTGCCTCCCCGGGCTTAGTTTAAAGCTCAGAATAGGCCTCTGATAGTCAGCAAGAGCTGGTTGTGTCCAGAAGTAGGGATGTCTTCACCATCAGATGTGTCTTACAAGACCTTACTCAGGATTTTGGTGGCAGTGCTGCTGGAGAAAGTACTTTTCCAAGTGTCTTCCCCTATTTCTGTTGAGCAATGATGTGTGCTCAGAAAAGGGGTGTTTATTTCACCTTTGGTATGGAGAAGGGACTCCATCATGGGGTAAGGGTTTCCCCTCTCATCCCCTCTGCAAGCCCCTTGTGCTTTGCTCTGCTCCCAGCTTGAGGACCAAGGTCTAAGCAGTCCTGTGGAAGAACACTTGTGGCTGGTTTCTTTGCCAAGGCTTTGTCTCTAGGAGAGTCCATGGTCTGGGTTACTTAACTGTGTGGGGTCCCTTCCCTCTGGTCCCACACTCTGTGCTCCAGGGAGATGCAGGAGGTCAGCAAAAAGTAGATTTTGCTCCTAATATTTCTCCTCCATTGTCTCCACACCGGTGGACAGGGCTGCCTGGGAAAGCTGCACTCCTCTTCTTTATCTCTGGCTAAATGCTCATCTCCACGTCACAAACCTGGGATTTAATACGTGGTCCAAAACTGAGCAGGATAGCCCATCCCAGCTCGATCCAACCATCTCACACCAGCGAGTGGCTGCTCTGACCGTGCAGCTGTGTGCCTGGTGCATTTGCAAGATGCTCTTCTCCGCGGCTTCAGCCAAAGACACTGGCCACTGGCAGCAGGTGCTTGCCTCATCGAATCTCTTCTTTACCAGCTGGTCCCACCTTCTAATCTGAACCACTTCTGTGCTAGATACAGCTCCTGCTTCTCTGCCCCACGCTGTGATGTGATATCTTCTTACTTCTTTTCTCTCCATCTGTTTGGTTCCCTCCTCAAAGAGCGGTGATGTTTTGTAAGGTGAATTCTGCTCTCCTCAAACGTGCTGGTTCCTTGTGAATAAATGGGAAGGAGGGCCCTTGGAGATGCCCTTCAGAGGTGGTTTAGGGCTGTAGATGATGAAGAATCACAAGCATGTTTATATATCCTGTAAAATGGGCTAAGAAGACTAAATTGTTGAACGTAGCTGCGTGTATTTTGCTGGTGATGGCCTTGTGGGGTTTTTTTTTTGAGACACAAGGCAGTTTTACAGAGGAAGGTGCTGAGGCATAAGTAGGGTGTCCTGCTTGGTCCTTGCTCTCTCCTGCGTGGTGGGTTTATAGGGGAGGTGCTTGGACTTGGTTTTTTTTGGGGGGTGGGGGAGGGGGGTTTTTTTTTTTTTTTTTTTTTTTTTTTTGAGAATAATTCGAATTTCAGTGGAACTGCCTTTTGCAAAGGCACTTCATATCTTTTCTTCAGCTGGGCCAAGTTTGGAAACTCCAGCTACCGTAACCAGACTCCCTTTGGAGATGGGTTCATGGGGCTCTTGCGTTTCTCCCTGGAAGAGATGGCTGCCTTTAGATCCCCAGAGACCCCTACGCTCTTCATGTTATTCTTTGATGGGAAAACGCAACAAGCAACTCTGCTTGTTTTGAGTGCTCAGGAGCTGGAGCTGAAACTCTTGGCTTCTCCTTCTCAGTGGGCCTCGATTCCTCCCATGATGGAGCATGTCAGGAGACCATGGCAAGGTCCACGTGCTTTGTTTTCCAATGATGATGAAAAGGGATCATCTCTTTGCTCTGTACCCGTGAAAGGTGAAGCTCTTTATAAATAGATGACAGAGCTCAGGGCAGCAACAGGGTTTTGTGGAAGTCCTCTCTTCTTCGTGGTGCCTTGCGTAGTCTTCACAACTCTTTTGCTGTGTTTTCCCTTTGCTCACGCTCCTGGTGCCAGCACAGCTTCTTCCCCATGAGCCTTTTAATCCCACTCCAAAAATACCGTGGTTTACAAGCCTGCTGGAGCATGGCAGTGAGCTCCATGTCTGGCAGCCCAGCACCTAATGCCAGAGAGAGGCAGACATTCATTATAACGTGGCGACAGAGCAGGGTTGGGACAAACACCGCCTGGTCTTTTGAAACGTAGGAAGAAATAGTATGTCTCCAGGTTGAGACGCTGCTTTGGATGCTTCCTGACACGTCCCGCCGGCCAAACTGCCAGCGGGTGCCAAACTGGTTCATGAAAACGTCTCCATGCTCACCCTGGCTTCGTTCGGTCAGACCAGCAGCTCTGGCCAGTGCGGGCTGGATGAGATGCAGGTGTCTGATCCCGAAGTATAAGTTTTCCTTCTGTGAGGGAGGAAAGAAAAGCTCCATTCCCTCTTTATTGTGCTGATGTTTTGGGTGGGAGTGGAGGACCTGCAGATTGTGGAAGGCAAAAGGCAGGGACTGAAGCTGGTTGTTGGAGTAGGGAGGCTTGGCCAGCACCAAAGAGTGACATGATGAAAATCATTGTCCCTGATAACTCCTCTCCAACCCAGCCACTAAACGAAGCCTTTGCTTATGCATGAAAATACTGTGGGTAGAAGCTCAGGGCTCTTCGCTTGAATGTCCTCTCCTTTTTGGTGTGTTTTAAAGATGGAGATGGGGTATTTTCCATCTGGACTGGGGGCAGTTTGCTATCCCATGGAGCTAGACCTCTCCAGGAGATCCTGGAGCTGAAACACTGGGAAGGAATTTTTCTGCCTTAGGAAAATCATAAATCTTTAAATATCCTGTTTCCACTGTGAGATGGATTTGGAAGTTTCCAGCCAGGCATTCTGGGTGGTGGTGGTGTCTCCTGCAGCACGGGGTGAGTGTGTGTGCGCGTGTAAATAAGTGCCCCTGTACATAACAAATCCCCAGACTTGGCTTTTTTTGGGACATATCAAAATGAGAAAAAAATGTGGGTTCCTTCCAGCATCCTTAAAAAGTCCTGGCTGCTACACCAGCATTGCCACTTATGCCACCTGGCCAGACCCCCACCACGGCTGGGCTATTGCATGTTGGCAGTAGCAGAGCCAAGCTTCCCCTTAGAGCTGATTTTACCTTTTGGAAGCTCTGGAGCAACATTTATTAATTTTATGTTTTTTTGCACCAGTGCTCCTTGGGTTTTGCCTGGTCTTGCTCCGGAGAGAGGCCGAGACGTTCGACTCGGCTTCACTAGAGGGCGCAGGAATTTTAGGCTAGAAATGCACGGAGGTTTGTCGGGGAAAGTTGGCTGCCTTTTCCTCCTTTTTAATCAACTGGAAAGATGCAGGGTTGAACTGGAGGTGACTGGAAGGGGATCCAGACTTGTGTCTGGCTGGGGAAGGATCTGCTGACATCTGGGATTAGGCGGCGTGGAGCGCAACGGCGGCGAGCGGACGGGACGTTGCGGCGTGGCTGGGGCTTGCGACGTTGGCCAGTCCCGTGGCCAAGAGCTGAAGGCTTCGGCAGATGTGGGGTGCAACTGGCTGGAGCTGGAGCAGCTTAATAGCAAAAGAACAGCTCAAAAAAGCTCAAACAAAAAAGAAAAAGGGGGAGGGGGAAAAAATCTCCCACCAGTGCTGAGTGCTCCCCCTTTTTCAGACTGGGTAGGTGGTGTGTTGACCTCTTTAGGGGCTCAGTCTTCTCTTCCTTAAGGTCCCTTCCTCTGTGCCTGTGCTGAGCATCACTCCTGGGGACAGACACTTGCCAGAGTGTGGCTTGGTCTACAAAGTGTGGATCCAGCCTTGGGATGGCTCTTGGTACTGCTGAAGCAATTTTGCACATCAAGTCCAGAGCTATTTCTTGGGATACTGTACTTTTTTTTGTGGGGTATATGAGGTACCCAGGTCACTTGCCTGCAGGAGATGCTGGGCAGAGCTCAGGAAGGATGGGGTTTACACCAGTTTGGGAGCCCCAGCCACCTCCATAGCTCCAAGCAGGGCTGCAGGTTCAGCAGACCTTAAGCATGGGCTGTACCCTCACCAGCTCTGCTTTCAGCTGGAGAAACTGAGTCACAGGAGGCATTTGGTGAGAGTGGGATTGTTCACTGGGAACCTCTGTCTTTAACTCAAACCCCCCAGTGTAGATGGAGGGCAAATGCCAGCCAGATGGAGAGACATTGGTGTCCCTTCATTGGCCCTGTTCAGGAGTTCCTGTCCCATCCTTCATGGCTGCCAGCTCTCCTCCAGCCAGCACTGCACCAAAGCCTGGTGCCCTGCTCGTGATCACCGGGAACTGGTCCTTTCCCAGCTTGCTTCATACCTTCCCCAGGCAGCCGATGGGATGTGGCTTTATCACCTCCAACTTTCCTTTGCCGAGAGGCTGCTTTTCCACACCCCGCCCCCCGTCACACAGGCAGCTCTGCCTGCGCATCACCGCCCTTTCCAGGCTTAAAAATAGCTGTCGGAGTGCAGGGAGGAGGCAGAAAGCAGCAGCCGGACCGTCTCGCGCCCTCGCCATGATCTCGCCGCGGCCCCTGCTGTTCGTCCGTCCGTTCATTCATTCCTCTGCTCCATTCATTCATGACTCCATTCCCCATGTCTGTCCAGGGATGACTGCCTGTCCACAGGCAGATCTGTCCGTCAGTCTGCTCGTGTTTTCCTCTCCTAGCCCTGCTCCCACCACCCCATTTGCGTGCCTTGATTTCCACATGGAGCCTCCGAGCTCTTCCCGACCATGTGATGAGTTTTGCTCAGGGCTCAGCCCCGAGATGCAGCTCGTTATGAAGTGGCTCTTGTCAGGCATGCCAGCCAGGGTCTGTGAGGGGACAGAGGTGTTATTTCACCAAACAAACTCCCAGTGAACGATGTGCATTAGCAATGAGGGGTCGCAGCCAGGAAAATATTACCTTTCCCTTTGAGTGCTGACTGCGGAGGAAATTCTCACATTTACAGCTCCAGCGAGTCCGGCGCTCATGGAAAGAGGGGGCGGCTTTGATTTCTCTCCCTCTTGTTGGTTTGATAACTTTGCAGCCCCCACACCATGCACCGAGCCCCGCTGGGAACCGGCCACCATTGGAGGCTACCCAGATTTGCAGCTCCCTCCTCGGGAACCTCTGCTTTAATTTGCTTTTCCTGGAGGCTCGGCGTGTGGCGGTGTGTGCGTGCGTGCTTGCCCCGTGTGTGCGCGCGTGTGTAGGTTAATAGAAAATAAACAAACAGCACTTCTTTTTTCCTCCGGTGCACTCTGGGAGGGATGCGGCCGGGGATGCCGAATGAAAGCCTGCGCTGTGGGCTTGCAGCCGGGGAGGGCTGAAGGGACATTCCTGGCATTGCTGAGCTCCTCGTGCAAGGAAAGCACAAATTGGGCTAAGGAGCTGTTAGTTAACAGTGGGGACCTGGTGAGACCCACTCCCATGCAGCATTTGCTTAAGGAGGAGCTTCAATTAAGACTGTCTGCTGATGGAGCCAGGCTCTTCTCTGTTATTCCCAATGATAGAACAAGAGGCAAGGAGAGTAAGCTGGAGCAGAAGAGGTTTCACAGAAACATAAGGAAAAACTTTTTCACTGTGAGGGTCACGGAGCTCTGGAACAGGCTTCCCAGAGGGGTTGTGGAGTCTCCTTCTCTGGAGACATTCCAAACCCACCTAGATGCATTCCTACGTGACCTGCTCTAGGTGATCCTGCTCTGGCAGGGGGGTTGGACTAGATGATCTTTTGAGGTTTCTTCCAACCCTTAACATTCTGTGATTCTGTGATCAAGGTTGTTGGTTTTGTGTTTTGTTTTGTTTTTTTTCCCATTTCTTCCCAAGGAAACGAGTCATACGTGACCATAGCCTCTGCGAACGCGTGTGCCTCTCTCCAAATCCTGCTCTAAGTTCAGCCAGCTTTCACAGAGATCCCAAATGCCTCCAAATGATTGTTTTACTCATTGTTTTATATAGCTTACAAAAGGGTGGTTGATAGGTGTGAGAAAGTGCCAGTGCTGCCCATTGAGAGAAAACTCTGGGTGCATGCACAACCCTATGCTGAGCTAGCGTGTTCCCAGGTGACCCAGAAGGCCACAAGCATCATGGCTTGTAATAGCATCAGTGTGGCCAGCAGGACAACGGCAGGGACCATCCCCCTGGCCTGAGCACTGGGGAGTCCACCCCTTCAATCCAGATGGGATTGGGCTCTTCTCCCATGTGTCAGTAAACAGGACAAGAGGAACTGCCCTCAAGTTGCCTCAGGGCAGGTTTAGGTTGGACATGAGGAACAATTTCTTCTCCTTGAGGGTCGTCCAGGGCTGTCCCAGGATGCTCAGGGCTGTGGGGGAGTCCCTGTGATCCCTGGGGCGGGTGTGAATGCTGTGGAGATGTGGTACTGAGGGCCACGAGTTAGTGGTGCCCTGGCAGTGCTGGGTTAATTGTTGGAATTGATGATCTTAAGGGTCTCTTCCAAGCTAAATGATTCCATGATTCTTTAGTGTTAGACACTAGAGAATCCCCGTGGAAAAGGTGTGTTGGTAACATCCACATCGTGGTCTGAAGGTAACTGGGAGCCAGGAGACATGGAGCTGTGGGAAAGCCAACTCCATCCATCCTGCCATGCACAGTTGGACCATTTCATCCCATCTCTGATTTGCACTACGTTGTTGCCAGCCGTTTGTAATGGTTGTGGTGGGGATCAGCCTGCGGAGAATATGTCAGCTGATATTTCTCCATCAATCCTTTTTGGCAGCTATTTTATGAATCAGTGATTCTAGATGATGAATTCTCGGTGACGATGAGACTTCTGCTCAGTTCAGGAGACCTGTGATGTCTGTTTTTGTGGGCAGAAGCTGGTTACTAGAGAAGGCAAAGAGTAGGTGTTGGGGCTGAGTAGAAATCTCTGCTTGCTCTCTTTTGTAGGTTTTCTCCAAAATCTTCAGCCATGAAGCACTGGAGAGCTACCTCCCCAAAATCCAGCTGGTGATCAAAGATACTCTTCGGGCCTGGAGCAGCAACCCCGAGTCCATCAATGTCTACCACGAGACCCAGAAGCTCACCTTCCGCATGGCCATCCGTGTCCTGCTGGGCTTCCGCATTCCCGATGAGGAACTCAACCGTCTCTTTGAGGTCTACCAGCAGTTTGTGGAGAATGTCTTCTCCTTGCCTGTGGATCTGCCCTTCAGTGGCTACAGAAGGGTAAGAGATTTGGGCTGACTTCTCTGCCAACTGGTAACACTAATCTAGTATTTGTAGGTCAGTGGGTAATCCCCACCTCTATAGGTTCTTGGTGGGATGTCTTCTCACCTTCTGACCTCTAGACGTGAGTCCATTTTGGGTTATAAAGTCCTGTTTCAGTGGAGTGGAGGATGCGTTCATAGGTTTTTAGAGTGCTAAGGACTGTGTGGTTCAATGCCAGGGAGAAGACAGTCAGGAAGTGCCCAGATTTAATGCATCATTTTTTTTCCACTGTTAACTGGCAGTTTTTCTGGGTTTTTTTTTGTTTGTGGGACCCTTCTGTGAACTCCTTCCTGTCCCCAGGGCAAAACAGGTCAGTGGACCCTCTAATTCCAAGTACTATGCAATTTTTTAATTTTTTTTTTTTTTAATAATGAAAAAAGCCAAATAAAAATGTAAAAACCATAGCAAACAAAAAAAAAAGAAATTTTGTTTTGCTTTGGTGTTTTGTTTATTTGTTGATTTTGTTTTTGTTTTTTCCATGGGGGAGCTTTGGTAATGGAAATATGGGATTTTAAATTTTGGTTTTTTTGATGATCGCTGACAATTTTGTTCTTGTTATTTGACCACATGAATGAGTCCAACCGATTGTAGCCCTGAAGCGCTGGCAGAATCAGGTCAGCCCCAGTGCAGCTGCCCTCAGATAGGAATTGTTTTAGTGACCCCAGGTGATAAAATTGCTTGGGAAAACAATTATGCTCCAGGGAAGAGGATTCTTTTGGATGAATTGACTTTCTTTTGAGAGGCAATTTTCCCAGGGACTGCCCTACATCCCAGGGTGAGCCAGAGGCTTGTGAACTGGTGCGATACTAGGCCTCCCACATCAGACCTATCATTTGCACGTAGGTGCTGATTGCTCTTGCCTGTAATCTCAGGGCTGGCTCCTCCTGCCCCAGGAACAACTTCAGCATCTTTAAATGTCTCTTTGAGTATCTGCAATTCCAGTTGTATTACTGAGATATGTTGTCCTGAGCTCGTCTCCTGCTCCTGAGTATGCTGGGCTGGGGATGGTGGTACTGATGTTGTGTCCTGCATGGTCTGATGGAGAAAAAGAGGCTCAGGGGAGACCTTCTGGCTCTCGATAGCTCCCTGAGAAGAGATTGGAGCCGGGTGGAGTCAGGCTCTTCTTCCAGGGCAAGTGCCAGGACAAGAGGAAATGTCCTGGGGTTGTCCAGGGCTGTCCCAGGTTGCCCAGGACAGTGGTGGAGTCCCCGTGATCGCTGGAGGGGTTTGAAAGCTGTGGAGCTGTGGTGCTGAGGGCCATGGGTTAGTGGTGCCCTGGCAGTGCTGGGTTAATGGTTGGACTCGATGATCTTAAAAGTCTCTTGGAAGCAAAATGATTCTCTGACTTCCTGTTCCACAGGGCATCCGGGCTCGTGAGACACTGCAGAAGGGGCTGGAGAAAGCCATCCAGGAGAAACTGCAAAACACGCAGGGAAAGGACTATGCTGATGCACTGGACATTCTGATAGAGAGTGGAAAAGAGCATGGCAAGGAGCTAACGATGCAGGAGCTGAAGGTAAAGATCTTCCCCATGGTTGCCTTGTCCTTGCTCAGGTCAGGGATTTCCCCAAAGAGCAAAGCGTGAGCTGCTGTCAGAAGGGTTCTTTGGGGCAGACCTGAGATGATCAGTGAGAGCTGGGGGACCACAACGTGCTGTTGGAGCTGCAGGTGAAGCCTGATCTGGTGGATTATGGTGCTGACAAACCAGTTGCTTTCCTACTGGGTGTGTTTATTTGCAGATAATGCTCAGCCCTTTCTAAAAAGCATTTCCATGGAATAACAAAAGCCCATGTGAGTTTGCTGAAGTTTTCAGGCTTCACCAGCTCCATCCCTTGACCCATCCAGTTTCATGGTGCCTCCTTTGTGGGGCGTATGAACCCTTGGCAGGTTGTTATTTGCAGCAGGGTGATGGTATAACTTACCCTTCGTGTGCTATCAAGAAACATCCCCAGGATTTTTCCTCCTGCTTGTCTAGTCCTCAGTATCCTCCAAGGTTCTGAGAAAAGCTCCTTGTGGCAAGAGAGACGTTGCAGTTAGACATGACCAGGCTGGAGATCTGTTGGGGGAAAAAAGTGCCCCATGTCAGCCTGCTTGTCCCTTGATGTGCCCTGGCTGCTGGCCTGTCTGTCCATCCCCTGTGTCTTACCCTGGCTTTGCTCTTATCTCTCAGGACGGTACCTTGGAGCTCATCTTCGCTGCCTATGCCACCACCGCCAGCGCCAGCACCTCTCTGATCATGCAGCTCCTCAAACACCCCCGGGTCCTGGAGAAGCTGCGGGAGGAGCTGCGCAGCAAAGGCATCCTCCACAATGGCTGCATCTGTGAGGGCTCCCTCCGGCTCGACAACATCAACAGCCTCCACTACCTGGACTGTGTCATCAAGGAGGTGCTTCGCCTCTTCACCCCCATCTCCGGGGGGTACCGGACAGTGCTTCAAACCTTCGAGCTGGATGTGAGTATTGCCAGTTCTCTGGGGTCCGTCCACACCGTGAGCTCCCCAAAACAGCCTTTTGCATGTTGTGGTGAAGCTTGCTTGAGGTTGGCTTAGATAAGACCTCAGGGAGGCCAAATTAGGTCCTGATGGTGATGGAAGGTGGAATTGCTTTGGGTTCAGAGGAGGGTGATGGGACCTGACAAGTGGCAGGGAAGGGATGCGCTCAAGCTATCAAAGAGGAGACAAGCATGATGCATCCGAAAGAAACTCGTGACAATGTCTGAGGCCAAAATCCAAAGCAGGGTGTGACAAGGAAAAAGTTTCCTGCAAGGAGCATCTCCAGGCTGCTGGATGACAGGCAGATTACTCACCGTGATGGCTGGAATTTCCTACTAGCAGAAACAAAATCCTGAGACCTGGCTTGTCACTGTGAATCCTACTCATGTAATGATTTGAGTCGGAAACCTTTTAAAGTGCTCAGGGGATGGTCAATCCAACCCGTCTCCCATCACCCAGGCTGTGACATGAGCACTGGGGATGTGGGGCTGTCATGATGTGTGCACTGGGGATGTGGGGTTGACATGCTGTGGGGTGTGAGTGAAGCCCTGGGATGCTCTGGGGAGGGCTGGCCAGTGCACAAGGCACGGGCACAAGAAAAGCTGCTTCCCTTTGTTCAGTGGCTGTCGAGCACCACAGGGTTCCTGGTAGGAGACTCCTGCCAGTGACCGCAAAGCAAATAAACAGCAACGGATCATCCAGTGGGGTCCCTGGGATAGAGGCAGGAATGAACCCAGGGTTCCCATCTCCCTGCATTTCCTGGTGTTCCTTTAAATCTGCATCGCCCTTAAGGGATAAATCCAAAGGAAATGGGGAAAAAAGCAGACCAAGCAAAGTGGTTTTATTGAATAAGTCAGAGAATCATTTGGGTTGGAAGAGACCTTTAAGATCACCAAATCTGACCATTAACCCAGCACTGCCAGGTCAAACAACTTCACCTCCTGGTCCCTCTCTCTTTACAGCGGGGTTGACTCGCTCTGGTTTTCTCTCCACCCCTTCCCTCTTCTCTGCAGGGTTTCCAAATCCCCAAAGGCTGGAGCGTGATGTACAGCATCCGGGACACCCACGACACCGCCCCCGTCTTCAAGGATGTGGACATCTTCGACCCTGACCGTTTCGGGCAGGGTCGAAGCGAAGACAAGGATGGCAGGTTCCACTACCTCCCCTTCGGAGGAGGCGTACGGACCTGTCTGGGCAAGCACCTGGCCAAGCTCTTCCTGAAAGCTCTGGCCATCGAGTTGGCCAGCACCAGCCGCTTCGAGCTTGCCACCAGGACTTTCCCCAAAATCACCTTGGTGCCCGTGGTCCACCCGGTCGACGGACTCAAGGTTAAATTTTTCGGACTGGATTCCAACCAGAACGAGATCCTGACGGGGACAGATGCCATGCTGGGGGCGACGGTGTAAAGCCCACGCCGGCGGTGCGAGGGACGGGCAGCCGGGGGACGGAGGGGTGGGGTGGGGGCAAGGGGTTGAACAGGAGGGGAGGAGAGAGGGATGAGAAGCTTCTCCACGACGCTCGCTTCGCAGAGCCTCCGGGTCGGGACTGGTTTCTCCACCGGTGAAGCTGCCAAAACCGTTTTGCTCTTCCAGTGGGGCGCAGAGAAGGTTGAGGTGCCACCGGCGCGTCTCGTTTCGTTCGTTCAGAAGGAAGGAAGAGCGGCAAAACCCGAGTCGAGATATCCCCTCTGATGGATGTCTGACCATACACAGTATCTAAATATTATAAATATATATATAAATATCTATAAAACACTTCTGCTGCCAGGAGGAGCACTGCAAAGGCCCGACTGTGGGAAAGGCTTTGGAAATCAGCCGGTGATCAGAGTTCTGGCAACCCGGGAGGGCTCTCGGGTGGCCTCTGATCTGATCTCTTTTTTTTTTTTTTTTTTCTTTTTTTTTTTTTTTTTTTTTTTTTCTCTTGTTGTCATTCATTTGTTCAATTGTTTTATTTCGGCATGTTTGAGGCTTTCCTTGGTTTGGAGGGAGACAAGCTATACAAGCTATACCCATTCCTGTCCCCTCTTCTGCTGGTGCTGGAGCAGGCTGGGGAGGGGTGGGGGTGTTGAGGGGCTGTTGTTTCACCTCCTTCATGGGACCGAAAAACTCTGTGGTGTCTTATCCAGGGCCGAGCCGTCCCTCTGATGCCTCTGGCAAGTGCATTTTGCAAAGTGCATTTTGCACTGGGGGCTCTGGGTAGGAGGGAGGGGAGGGTCCTCGTATTTTTTTTTTTTCCCCTCTTTATTTTATTTTTTAATTTTTCTTTTTTTTTTTCTCATTGAGTTTCCTGCTGCTGCTACACAGCCTGTGTGCACCCCTTCCCCTGACACAGCCCCTTTCCCGCGCAAAGACACCTATTTTTTTGGGGGGTGGGTTGGGGGGAGTTTTGGTGCCCATCCTCTCCTTTCAAGGTGCAGGCACCAGCCTCCGAAGCGCATGGCCCCGCTGACCCACCACGGCTCTGTGAGCGCTGGGGTGCTGAGCGAAACCGCCCCGCTCGGAGCTGCTGGTGTCGGTGTGTCCTCTTCCACGGGAGGAATTTTGCATTAAAGGTGATCTCTCTCAATAAGCCAACGTACGCATCGTTTGTCTCGTGCTTGGGTCCTGGTTGGTGATGGGAGAGCTCAGTGGGAAGGAGAGCAAGCAGCGGGCTCCTTCCAAGCTGTCCACCCCGTCCCACCACTAACCCAGGAGAAGGGCCCTGCCCAAAGCTTCTCTGGCACAAGGAAGTGGCCACCGAGGTATCTCGCCTTCAATTTGCTGGGTGGGTTTATTTCTTTTTATTGTTTTGCATGCAAGAGGCTTCTGGGTTGAGTGTGAGGTGGGCGGTTGTGTTGACATGGCCAAGCTCTTCCTGAAAGTGCAGAGTAAAAGTTCCCCAAGCTCCCTGGCAGGCATTTGGCTCAGACCAGAGCCAAGCACTAGGCTGGGAGGTCCTTCTCTGACTTGAGACATCTTTGCCCAGCCTGCCCAGCTCTACTCCTCTCCCACCTCCTTCCTTCTGAAATGGAAAGAACAACACAAGAACCAATGGCCGAGACCTCTCCTAACCGTGATGGGAACAGATCTTGTGCTTGGGTGAGCAGCTTGGCTTTCAGCTTTAAAGGTGTCCGGATAAGTTGGAGGGGTTGTACGAAGAAAGGCGAAGGGGCAGATGTGGCTTTACCAGGTTGCTTTGCAGGTTGCGCTTTTGATTAGTGGGTGCCTCTTTGGAAGGTTGAAGGAAGTATGAAGCGAGCGATGGTGATGGCTGCCTTTGCCAGCCTGTCGTCTGGTGGGGGCAAGGAGGAGGGAGGCAGTTTTTGAGCCAGGGGAAGCACTTGAGGTCAGATAGTCGTCAGCCAAGCTGCCAGAAACCCACCCCCAGGAGCATCCTAGTGGATGGTCTCCGCTCACTTCAGGGTTCACAGCTTGATTTTTCCAGTCAATTTAACCTGAAATAAACCTAATCTTCTAGGAGATGCCACTGAGATCCAGACCTTGCCTTCTGGTTTGGTAAACAACATGCTAAACCCAAAAGCGAGGTCTCGAGAGCTTCTGGCTATGTGCACCATGTCCCTGAAGCAGAGGCTCAGCTGGTTTGCCAGCCTGGAACTGCTGAGTGATACACTGGTAGCTCAGGCACTGTTGAGATTTCAGGTATTTTCCTTGTCCCTGATGGAGAGAAAACTTCCTGGTGATAACAGGAGCTTATTTGCAATCAAGATCCTGAAGGGCAGAGAAGCAATGGAGAAAATAAACCTGAATGCGATGGGAAGGGGTGAGTCTCTCAAGGGCAAACTTTTTGGGGAGAGGTAAGTGGCACATGAGGGTGTCCATGGTCTACATGGATGATGAGCCTTGTAGGACATGGGGATGGGGTCAGGAGGTGGATGGTCCGTAGAGGCGAGCTGCAGGGTGAAAACCCACCAGAGATCCACCACTGGGCACGCTCCAGGAGACCCCCAGTTCCATCAGTCGGGGGAATAAAACTGCTCGGGGGAAAGGAGGCTGAAAAGGGCGAGAGCTGGATTGAGGAGAGGACAGCAAGGTGACAAGGTCTGGTTAAAGCTCGCGGGTGGCTCTGCACCATGGCGAGCAAAACCTCGGTCCTGCGTGTGCTCATGGGAAAATCAGTGAAGGGTTTCGTTGTGATTTTGATTTTAACTTCCAATGTCATTCCGAAGTGAAAACCAAACAAGCTGTTGATTGGAGAGCAGTCACGTAAGATGCATACATCCATTATATATATGCTCACATCACGTGTATATATAATGTTTGTGTGTGGGGGGGGGAGTTTTGAATCTACGCCTGAATAAGTCATGCTTTTGGTTTTTGTTTCTTTTTATTTTTTACTTTTTCCTCCATTCCTAACTAATATAACTTGACTAAAAAAAAAAAAGTTGCTGCAGTGGGTTTGCAGAATAAAGCACTTTGAATCTCAGAATTGTTTGTTTTTGTTTTTTTCTTAGCACAGTCCAATTTGCTATAGTATTATTTTATACACAATTTTTTTTGTCTGTCTTTATAAACTATTATAAGTACTATTTTTGTTATAATTCAAAATAGATATTTAGTATAAAGTTTTGCTGTTAAATATTTGTTATTTAGTAAAATATGATTTTTTTTCTCTTTATTGTAAACATTGTCCGGAAAAAATATTAATATGTTTTATCACAGTTGTTTTTAATATTAAAAGAAAAAAAAAAAAAGAAAAAAGCACTTGTGGGGTTTTTCGTTATGAAATTGGTGCCGTGTGAACATGTGTTTCAGTCATGTGGTTTTTAATATGTATATAATATTATGTGTCGCATATTAAAATGAATGTTGTGTATTTTGTGATCTTAAAAAAAAAAAATTAAAAAAAAAAATCCATGTGGCTATTTTATAGACTTCCATAATAAAAAGAGTTGAATCTCCAAACATTTTTGTTTCGTGTCCATCTGCATCTCCTCTTCAATGGTTTGTGCCCCCCTGGTTTGAGGTCTCAGGGGGAAAAATCCCCATCCTAGGAACTGGGAGTCACCATAAGTGAGATTTCGGCACCCACCTGAGGACCCATAGCTTTCCATGGCCAGGGTGAGGACTTACTGTCTGGCATGGATTGAAATATAGGAAATGCCACTTAAAAATATCAAAAAGCATTTTTTTGGGGGAGGATGGACAAATACTGAACCAAGTTGCCCAGAGATATTGTGGAGTCTCCATCCCTGGAGACACTCAGAGCCTGACTGGACATGGCCCTGAGCAACCTGACCAACGTGCCCCCACTCTAAGGTCTGTCCCATGTTGTGGTTTTGGTGGGCACCAGGATACCCAGTTTCTGCCCAAAGCTTTTACCTCTCCCCAGCAAGAGCCAGAGGCTGGACAAAATGAGAAGAAGGGAAGGGAAAAGGTGCTTATCTCCACTTGGGTGTGTGTCTTGGCCTTCCTGCTGGCTCTTTTGCGAGCTTACACCATATAGAGATGGCCCAGGAGGCTACCATGCGTTGAAGAACATACACTCAGCTACTGAGTGTATTGACAGGGGGTGGTGGGCAGGATGTATGTGGTGGGCCAGATGAGGCAGGACACACTTCTCAAGGGTAGCTCAGGGGGGAAGGACCCTGTAGTGGACAGCAGCAATGCTGCAGAGTGGATGGGAGCAGATAGGGTGTCCTTAGTACTCCAATCATGTATGTCCTCTTGAGAGATTGACTGCTCCAGTAATCGCCTGCTCAGCAAACCTGTGTCCTGGAGTTTACTGTGAGCTGGGCTTGATTTGAGCTTTGTCAACCCAAAAAGTTTTAGGAACTTTTGTGCCTAAAACTTTTTTTTTTAAGGAACTTTTGGGGGGGGTGGGATGAAGGTGCTTTGCAGGAGATGTGATGGGACAAGCTACTGGTGGGAATTTCAGCTGCATCCATCCCCGAGTGGAGATGGGGTGGCTTGGGAGTGCTTAGAGTAATTAGGTAATTATTTAAGTCATTAGGTTCTCTCTCCTTGCTCTTCTCCCTATAAAAGAAAGCAGCTCTGATATCACCCTGGCTCTGGTGGGAGCAGTGGAGGACAGGATGTTGCTGCTCTGCAAACCCTTCCTGTGATCACATTCAAAGGCAAGCTACGGCTGGAGGAATTAACAGCCCTCTTTGCAGTTGGATGGAAAATATGACCATGCAACCCAAGCCTGCGTCCCTTTGGTGCAGCCGGAGGATCTGAGGCTCCTGTCCCTCCCTCCAGTGCTTTGCAGACGCTCTCTTTTTCTAGCTGCTTCTGGGGAAGCATCCTGCCAACAGCGGTCTTGCTGGGTCTGTCCCGGCTGTCGCCAAAAAACCACCGTGCGGTTGTGCTCGTCCACAGTCTTGTCCCATTCCCAGCCTCTCCTTGAGCCGAAAGGGACGATGTGTCACCTCCTCACCCTTCCTCTCCCTTCCAGCCCACGATGCATTTTTAATACTTGTCTGTCACCTATTTCATCGTGGGGAAGGTCATTTCCTCTTGGACGTTTCTCTTTAGTTCTTTTGCTCCCCCTTCCCTTGCTCCCGTCCTTTTGTTTCTACCTATTTATTTTTAATTAAAGTTTGTTTTTCTTTTTTCCTTCTTTTATTTCTTCTTTCCTTTTTATTTTTCCTTCCCTTTTTATTTTTCCTTCCCTTTTTTCAAGAAGCTTCACCAATCCTGCAGGGAAATGATGTGGCTCACTCAGCTCCAACAGAAGCAGGGAGCATTTTTTTTTTCACGTGGTCTCGTGGGAGCTGCTGAACGGCGGTGCAGGTCAGTCAGACTCCGTGTACTTTCCATGCAGCTCCAGCACCGAGTCTCACGTTACTTGCTTTGTTTTAACTTGAGCTGAACTCTTGGAAAGCTTTTCTTTAAAGGTTGTGTGTGCAAGCATAGGAAAGGTGTGTGTGCGTGAGCTCACATGTATGTGGATTTGTCTCTTTCTTTTTTTTTTTTCTTTTCCCTTCTGAACATGCCCTTTGCAAAATTAGTCTGCTGGAGTGGGTTTCATAGAATGTTTTGGGTTGGAAGAGACTTTTCAGGATTATCTAGTTCAATCTTTCTGCACCAAGGAGGGACATCTGCAACTAGAGCAGGTTGCTCAGAGCCCCGGGCAACCTCCCCTGCAATGGTGCCAGGGATGGGGCAGCCACCACCTCTCTGGGCAACCTGGGACAGGCTCTCATCACCCTCAGTGTCAACAATTTCTTCCTTCTCTGATCAAAAGTTCCCAAATGTGGCTATAATAAATTACAGTAGCTGGACAGCCCTGGTATTTTATAAATGTCCCGTCTGTACATTTAAAAATGATTGATTGTGGCAGCAAAAAGGATGTGAAGTGGCAGAATGGCAAATGGCTTTCTGGAAAATATTCCTTTTTGAAGGTCTCTCTCCTCAGTTACGTATAAGAGGTTTCCAATTTATCCCAGGTGGAAATGAAAATTTTCCTTTACAACAGGTGATTACACCCAAATCCTAACTTGTAGCATCTTGCTGATTATTGATTTAGTGATTTTGATATGACAAAATGCAAAAGATGAAGGTTTGCATGAAGAAGTGTGGCAAAGCGGGGGTCAGGGAGGTTTTGAGGCTGTGTCTCAAGTCTCTGGTGGATGTGCATGTGTTTTCCTCTCAACAAATAATCTGCAATGTACAGACATAAAACTGGGGGCTTAAGAGTGGCTTGAGTAAACACATCATTGTGAGGCTTCATGCTTGTTCCCTCTGGGTGGTTTTGCAAGAGGATTGTTGAGTTTGTCAAAATCAAGAGGTGGTCCTTCCACAGTTGTTTGAGCTTCCCAGGGACATTGAACATCGGAGAGGACAGGTTGCAGTGTACAGGGTAAGGGCTCCACAATGGAGTCCTTGGGAGAGGTCTCTATCAGGGCAGACTTTCCTCAAACAGCTTCCCAAAGTCAGTGCTAGGTGGTATGAAATAAAATTAAGGTAAGCTTGAGCACAACCTTGAACGTTGTTCTAATGCTAAGGAGCATGGACTCCAAAACCACTTGTTTCTGAAGTATTCCAGGCAGTAGCTTGAACAATCAATTCACTCACAAAAAGAAAATTTCTTTTTGATGGTCTAAGACCAACATCGAAATGACCTTACCTGCGTCCTCCAGTTCATGTTACTATTTCATGTCCTCCTCCAGCACACGCTGAAGTTAATGTTTGTCTTTCTTTGGACCACGCTGGAAGCTGCAGCAAGGCTTTTTATATGCTCTTTCAACATTATAAATATAGATGGAATATATATGTATATTTGTTCTGAAGTATCATGTTTGACCATTTGTTATGGCATGAACAGTTCCTCTTTCAGTGTAATGAACACAGTTTTATCTGGCATAAGAGCTGTGTTTAGTCTACATTCACATATAGCTTTTCCTTTAACAATATTTGTCTAATTATGGCCACACGGATTCGTTTTGCTCGGTAGGGAAAGGTTGTTTTTTTGGATGTGCTTGTGGTGGTGGTGGATTGAACCAAGAAACCCCAAACAACCATAGATGTGCTCCTTGGGTGCTGTAAGAGCAGCTGTTGCACCCCACTGTGCCATGTCTCTGACCATGTCCGGTAAAGTATATTGAGGGAAAGGTCGAAAGAAATAGGGTAGGTGTAAAATGAACCTTTTTTTCTGGATAAACTTTAGATTAGATCTAGGTTGGGTTAATTATGGAGGTCCTGGCCTGATGGAGCACCACAGTTATTTCGTAGTCACCAATGGAGATGCTCTGCATCAGGTTGTCTTGTCGTCTTCTGGAGCTCTCAAAGTAGACCTCTTGGTATTGTGGCTTGTAGGGAAGGAGGGATATGGGTTAAAAAGGTGAGGGAGCAATGAAGTACACCCAACAGTGCTGCTGCTGAAGCTCGGCTGACTCCAAGGTTTGGGCTGCAGACCACCAACACAGTGACTCATCCTGAGCCCCGTGGAGGATGTAGTGGGTGTCCTGGTCTCCCATCATGTCATGGGGCTGGACACTACAGGGACACTTCACATCCCAGAAGCTCAAAGACCAGCTCAAAGCTTGATCTCTGGCTAGTCTTCTGCAGAAGAAAAATATTTTAAAACAGCAGCCCATGAGTATTAGAATTACTTTTGCAGGAACCTCATTAAGAGAGACATTATTTTATCTATTAATAAAGCAGAATGTTTCCTCTGCTGGGTATTAATCTCTGGGTGGATACACTTAATGGAGTAGTGAAGGGGCCTCGTGGACAAACCTGGACTGAGTAAATCATGTATGTCAGATTACTGTCATAAAATTAACCAGTGTTTGACCACAGAAGGCTTGAAAAAGATGGAGCCAGAGAGCCCATCCTGCTGTCAAAGCCAACCTGCTGGGTGAGGTCAATTTATAGTAAAGCTCTCTTCAGGTTTACAGGACTTGAAATGTTGCACTTCTCTGGGTCACACAGCAGACTTTCAGCAAGTTGTTATCTGCTGGTGCTGATGAGGCAGCTAAGAGAGGCCAAGGAGTAATTAAGCAGTGAATCCTAGGAGTCTTTCTCCCAACAAGCTCACCATCTTCTATGGCGGGTGGCTGGGCCATTGTCCCTTCTTCTTGGGCAGGTGGTGGGATGAGGTGACCACTGCTCTACTCTGAGTTATTCCAAGATTCCTTCAAAACTGAGTTTGACTTGCCAACCACTCCACTTTCCTCTGTCTCTGCTGCTGGGTTCTAATCCATCTCTAATTTTGTGCAGGTAACCTCATGGAGGTGACCATGGATGGATCTGCTTTAGCCTACCACAAGGCAGAGCACAAATGTGTGTTTATGTGCAAAGATGTGAACATGTCTTCCATGCATCTGCACATGGGGCATGCATGGGACAGGACATCCTCCCTGTCAGGATTTGTCCAGGTACTTCTGAGTTGCTTAGTGCCTCAGTTTCCTTCTTTTTCCCAATGGGACACCCCAGCAATTCTGGCTTCTCATTTGCAGGGGATGGAGCACGACGTGGAAGGGCAAAGTACTTGGTCTCTGTGACTGGTGACTCCCCTGGCAGGAGTTTAGTATCAAGCCCTCCCTCTCTTGCCTTGTGTGAAGTGGATTAATATCCCCCTCTTGGTTACATTCGACTCTGCAAGTCAACAGAGTGAAATTTAGATGTTGTGACCTTGAACTCACAAATGCACTTGAAATCCATCAGGCCTGCTGGGGTCTGTTTCTACTTTCAAGATAATAAAATTAGGAAGAGATTGGGAAACTGGGTTTAAATCCCTTCCAGACTGGTTCTGTGAACTCTGCATAAACAAATGTATTTATATTGACCTGTTGTCAATTTTCTTCTTGTCATTGTAGAGTTTTCCATTAAGAAAAAAACAACAACAAAACAAAATGTAAACAATCAGAGCAACATGTTTCAAGTAGACACAGGGGAACCTGCAGTTCGTTTCTGGACCATCCCTCAATCATTTTGAAGGTGGACAACACATGAGAAAGCAAAACATCCTACTCTCAAGGTATAAATCCAGGATTACTGAGAGATAATTTTTATTTCCTTTTTTTAATGGCATACTATCAAGTCTCCTTAGAGATACAGCCACCTGGTCTCACTTCTCAGAAGGAATCATCCTAGAATCGTAGAATGGTTTGGATTGGAAGAGACCTTAAAGATCATCTTGTTCCCACCTTCCTGCCATGGGCAGGGACACCTCCCACTAGACCAGGTTGCTCAAAGCCCCATCCAGCCTGGTCTTGAACCCATCCAGGGATGGGGCATCCACAGCTTCCCTGGGCAACCTGTGCCAGTGACTCACCACAATCAGAGTGAAGAATCTCTTCCTTATAACTCATCTAAATCTATCCTTTTCAGTCTAAAACTGTTGCCCTTCATCCTATCACTAAGAGAGAAGAGTGCCTCGAGGCCATGCTTTGTTAAGACCAAACATCAGGTTTTCAGTGGATTTTTTTTTTTTACAGAGCACAAGTTACTGGAATTTCATCCCCAGTGAGTTGAAAGTCCCTAAAAATCTTTTTTTTATTGAGTAACATGATGGTATGAGAAAATAATCTGGTGGTCTGATGGGTGGGTGGGATTTGGGATAGAAAGTTTTGTGGAAGTGAGTTCCTGCGTTCAGCTGAGATGATTCATTGCCTTTGGTTTATGGATGGCACAACTCCATGGTGGCGTTGCGCTCACTTAAATCTCAGCCACACTCAGTAAATCTGGCTCATTCTTGCCCTGTTTTGGTCTGAGGTGCTACGTTGCTGCAAGCGGCTGCCACCTTTGGCTCTGTATCCCCCCCCCTTCCCAAAAACCATTTCTATCACTCCCAGAGTGATGCAAAACCTCTGACATTCAGGATGCTGAACCAGCCTGAGAGAAGACCAAAACTAATTTATTATACCATAAATATACTTTAAAAGGCCCCCCCACCACCATGTATTCAGGAATCCTTCTTCACTGTTTGAGACAATGGGAGTGGCCTCATTCACTTTTGCAGTTTAGCTCTTCTCTCCTGGTGCTCTCAGGGCTGACAACCCCTGTCTTAGATGGCACTAGCTCCCAAAACACCCACCCATTTACCTCAAATAGCAGAAATCCTTTGTTTTGGCTCACCTAGCTGGGATGACCCTCTGCAAATGCCCAGTGGTAAGGCTTCTCCCTTTTTTAACCTTACTTTTTTGCTTTGCTCCATTTCCTGTTTTGTTTTCCTTTGTGGGAAATGTCATTTTGAGACTCAAGTGGATTCCCTGGACCCGCCTCATCAGAGATATCACACTGGGTTTTTTTTTTTTTTGGGGAGAGGGGGTAGAATTGGGTTATGAGGAAGGGTTTTGTAACCGTTTGGGCAATGTCTGTTCTCAAAAGACCCCCCCTGTCACAGAAAACTAGTGAGATGTTTTTAATAGGAGGGTCTATTAAATTGAGTGAGTGTTACATGTGCAGGGGCCGGCTGGGGAAAAGCATCTCTGACAAGTTTCACAGGCTTCTAGAGCCATCACGTTTATGACTGTGAAGGGATGTTAGATCATCCTGTCTCATCTCCTGAATACAGGCCTTAAATTTCCTCCTCTTACCTGCGTGTCGCACCCCGCCATGTGAATTGAGCAAAAGCACGTCTTCCAGGAACGCATCCCATCTTGAAGAAATCAGGCGGCTGAGACCGCTTCCCTCAGCGCTTCATCTAGTTAATCACCCTCACTGTTTATTTCCACGCGTAATTTGTCTGACTTTCAGCTATTAATTCTCGTCCTGCCTTTCAACACCAGGTTAAGAGTCCTTCAGGACCCGGGTTTTTCTCCTCGTGAAGAGCCTTACATGATGTAATCGAACCACCTCTCGGTCTTTGTTTTTTGATAAGCGAAGTGAAAATTGTTTTGCTCATGGAGCCTGTTGCTGCTTCAGCCTCTGAATCATGTCTCTGTGCGTTTTCCTCGCAGCCGTTCATTAACACATCATCCCTTTAAAAATATGGGACACAAAAAGTCTGCCCAGGTTCCCATTATCCACCTTGCTGGTGGAGGAATCCCCGAGGAGGGCTCATCTTCCTCAGAAATGTCTGCGTTCTTAGGTAACACTCAATTTTATTCTTTCTTTCACAGCTTTGATGGGACTCATCATCAGGTAACTCGGCCCCTTTGGACCTTAAATCTTCAGTGGAATGGCTGGTTCTGGGAGATGTTTCCTGCCTTGTGGTGAGAGGTGTGGGAGCTGGGCAAAACGATCCATTATTTCTATAAACTCAGATTACCAAGAGCTCCAGCTTGATCCTCATTCTGCCTTGTTCTTGTTGTAATTTATACTTCTTCCAGGCTTTTAATTTATCTGAGCTTTTTTTTTTTTTTAAAGATGAATTTGCCAAACCTGATCCACCTATCTCTTAAGTTATCAGAAGAGTTAAAAAGGTGGAGAGAGACTGGAATTGATTTGCAGGAGCTGGTGAAAATCCAGGAGAGGGTGAATGAGATGATGATGAAGCTGAGCCAGAGCTGTTGGGGCAGCCAGTACCTAAGTAGAAAAAGGTGCTTAGTGGCACTGGAGATGCTCACCCCCCGTGTTGTTTCCCCCGAGGCATCTGGACCAGGTTGGTGCTCCAGAACTTCTCCACCAGCAGATACAAAGCAGGTGAGCTGCTGGATGCTCCCAGCAGGTGAGGTGCTGGATGCTCCCAGCAGGTGAGGTGCATACTGGTGCCCCAGCTGCACTTTGCTAGCTTGATGATCCCTTCGTCTCCCCCAGCACCACACAGTTTAGTCTGTGGAACTTGCACAAACCCATCAGAAATGCCTTTCCAGTAGGCTGGAAATTCCATAATTCCCCCCCACCCCCCCTTTAGTAAACCTGCAAGTTTAGCTCATTGAGGACCTGCTCCTGGGCTTAAGAAGGATTTGCAACAGAAGAAATGTAATTAATTACTCTGCTCAGACCAAACAAAGGTTTAATGGCTAAATCTTTATGCTGTGCTTGCACCTGAGGGTGACTTGGCCAAATGCAACATGTCTGCTGGGGTCTGGCATTTGCGTGAGCCCAGGGAAGGAGCTGAGTCCTGGGTGCACATTCCCAGCTCTTCACATCCAGCTTGGAGAGGGGGAAAGGAGCAGGCGTCAGGAGACAGCGATGGCCAAACACAGTTGCTCTGCAGCATGTCTGGTAACCTGGGCAGGTTCACAGAGCCAGGTGGTTTCTCTGTCTATTAAAAGAGAAGGGAAATGAGACAGTAGATGTGGTCAGCCCTGTGGTGCAGACACCTAAGCAGAGTGAACATGCAGCGGTGTTTCCATGACCTCAAAGCACCAGTCCAGCTCTCCCAGCTGCCCAGTTCAAAAGTGCCAGTTGTCCCTCCAGTGTGACCCCGAGATCTGGTCTCATTTGGCAGTTTGTGGTTTATTTACTGTCTGGGTGCTGATGTTGAGCTGGGAAAAGACTCTAGGTCTGACTAAATGTCCTGAATGACACTGAACCATGTACTCGAAAAGAGAAGGCCACACTGACTCTGTATTTTTATGGATCCTCATATATGGGTTAGGGTCAACCTCAGGAGTTAATCACAGATTCACAGGCTGGGTTGGGTTGGAAGGGACATTTCAAGGTAATCTCATCCAACCACTCTGTATGGAGCAGGGACCTCTGCAACTAGAGCAGGGTGCTCAGAGCCCCGGCCAACCTTCCCCGCAATGGTGCCAGGGATGGGGCAGCCACCACCTCTCTGGGCAGCCTGGCACAGGCTCTCATCACCTTCAGTGTAAAAAAAATTCTTCCTTTTCTCCAGTATAAATCTCCCTCTTTTAATTTCAAACGATCACCCCTTGCCCTGTGCCAACAGGCCCTGTTCAAAAGTCTGTCTTCATCTTTCTGACAGGCCCCCTTGAAGTCCTGCAAGGCCTCGAGAAGGTCTCCCTGATGCATCAGCAATTCCTATCAAGACATTAAAAATGGAAGTGGAGAACCTGGACCCAGCCACTTTCTTTGTTTGACACAGTGGTGATAACACGGTGTTGACTCATCCTGTGCCTGGCAACACACACATGCAGAGGTTCTCTTTTGGACCCTTTGATGGAACAGCACCATTAACAGCATTTGATACTGGTATAAGTAAAGCTGAAATGCAGTGAAGCAGCCTGGCTTCCCTATTTGGGGCCGTGGTCAGGAGTGCAGGGGCCAGCTTTACCCACTCACAGCTTAGCACACGACCCCTGACACCCAAGAGACCTCTCAGCTCCTTCCTGGGGACACCCCTCCATCATTGTTGGGATCTCACCAAGGACCAAGGCTGCTTTGCCTTCAATCCTTTTGCCCAACCCATGCCCTGGCTCTCTCCTCTGTCCTTGCCATGAAGAGATTTTTTCCTCTGCAGCTTCTCCTCTCTTTGTGCACCTGTTTCCTCTCCATGCAGCCATCCAGCTGTGGGGCTTCAGGCTCAGGGAAGGCAGTGCCAAAACCACCACCCTCCACCCTACAGCCTTGCTTCCAAAGTTTATAATCAGCTGAACTTTCCAGCTGGAGGGGCTGGAGTTGGCAGGGAGTGTGGCTCTTGTGCATCCTTAAGCCTGTCATTCTTTGCCAGGGTTAATTTTTCCTTCTTTCTCCCCTCTTTTCATTTTTCCCTCTTGAGGCAGAGGTTGCAAGTGCTGTGCTCAGTGTGGCTGTGAGGAATCAATCCCCCACCCAGAGAAATGGCCCCAGGACTGAGTTGTCCAGGCAGGTTTGGATTCCCTCCAGAGAAGGACACTCCACAATTCATGTCTTAGATGTAAATGCATGAAAAGACTGTGCTGGATCTGGTGTCTTTTGTGTGCCAGCCCCTTCCTTGGACCCAGCTTTCCACCGCCTACAGTGGGTAGTGAAGGATGGAAGTGTCTTTGTGTCTGGATTGAGTTCAGGGGTTGGCAGGGGCTGGAGCTCGCTCCTGGGCCCTGACACGCCCTTGATACAGAGCAGATAACTGCTCTCTGTAGAACTCTTGGGTGGGCTGTGACAGTGATGGTCACATCAGTGTATTTGCAGCAGAATGATACTCAGTAGGAGCTGTGCAAGCAACTTTGCACATGCTTGTTTGGTTACGTAGGCTGTGATCACCCTGGGTGTCTTGGTGAATAGCCAGGGTAGCCTTCTTTGAATGAGAAGTCCCTGCTGCTGTCTTCTTCTTAAAAAGCTGTTTGGCAGAGGTTGAGCAGCAGCTTAGTGCAGTGGCAGTGAGCAGCATCTGGGTCTGGAGGGGATAAGAGAGACAAGAAACTACTGGAGAGAGTCCAGTGGAGGCTACAAAGATGCTGAGGGACCTGGAGCATCTCTGTGCCCAGCAAAGGCTGAGAGCCCTGGGGCTGTGCAGCTGGAGAAGAGCAGCCTGAGAGGGCAGCTGAGCAATGCTGAGCAAGAGATAAAGGGCCCTGGGGGGCAAGAGGATGGGACCAGACTCTGCTCAGTGGAACTAGCGACAGGACAAGGGGCACCAACTGGAAGCCAGGAGGCTCCATCTGAGCAGGAGGAGCAAGTTCTTTGGTGTGAGGGTGTGGGAGGCTGTGCCAGGCTGCCCAGAGAGGCTGTGGAGTCTCCTTCTCTGGAGAGATTCCCACCCCGGCTGGACCCTGCGCTGCTGGGCCCCTGCTCTGGGTGACCCTGTTGGAGCCAGGGGGGGTTGAACTAGATGATCTCCAGAGGTCCCTTCCAACCCCACCATGCTGGGATTTTGCAATTCTATGACTGCACTCATCAGCAGGTGTCATGTGCAGATACACCCTGGGCATTGACTAAAAGGGAATTTCATTGTTAAAAGTCTGCTTCAGGGATGCTTGCACCAGGCTGATGTGTCATGGTGGCCAGTGCTTTGGGGTGATGGGGCAGGTGGGAGTCTGTAAGGGAGAGGAGCTTTTTCCTCAAGATGTAGCCCTGTCCCCTCTCTGTGGCCCAGGTGCATGGAAGAGGACAGACCATGGTATTGCTGCTGAGAGCTGTGGGCTTGTTTCATGTTTTGCTGTTGGTAGGACAAGAGGAAACAGCCGCAAGTTACACCAGGGGGAAAAAAAAATTATTTGCAGAAACATTTGTCCAGGGTTGTTCCAGGCTGCCCAGGGAGGCGGTGGAGTGCCCATGATCCCTGGCAGGGTTTTAAAGCCATAGAGATGTGGTGCTGAGGGACATGAGTTAGTGGTTCCCTGGTAGTGCTGGGTTAATGGTTGCTTTGCTGGGCATACACTGGCCCTCTTATACCTGCCACGCTCAGTGTTTTGGGGTGAGGTCTTCCCCAGATACCAATATGATGGCAGGCCTAGAGGCTGGTGGGGGAGGCTATTTTTATGGTGCTTCTCTGTCTGATATTTTTTTGGCGCTGCTGCAAACCCAGGTGCAAGGGACAAGGGGCTGCCCATGCTTGGCTGAGGGTGTGTGTTAATGCTATTGGGAACATGTGTGTGCACGTGCTGATGTGTGCTCGAGAGCACGTCAGGCTGAACGTGCTGGTGGACATGCTTGTGCATGCAGGGCTGTTTGAGAGGGGGTTGCCTAATAGGAAAATGGGCACCCTAATCCTGACTGCACCCATCCAAAAGCTGTTGGAGCTGGAGATTGGACTCTGGAGCTGGACATTGGACTCCAGATCTGGACACTGGACTCCAACACAGAACTTGGCTGTGCTCCCTTGCTGCCCTCTGCAGGCAACCACCTCTCATCCATGGTTCCATCAAGCAGACTCAGCCCATCTCACAACAAAACAGTCTTGGCATGGCTCGCTGTGCTTTTCCCCCCCTCCCAGGACCCCAAAATAACTACGCTCTGTTGTAAACACAGCTGGAAACTGAGGGATGCTGAGTACCAGAGGATGAGGTGGCTGGAGCCAGCTGTGCCAAAAGGTACCCACAGTCTCCTCTGGCGTGGCTGGTTGGGCAGCTCTCTGAAGGCTTTGGCTGCAGCCGCTGCATAGGACGGAGAGGTGTGAGTCAGCTCCAGGAGCCTTGCATGTGAGTGGCTGTGCTTGGCAGAGGCTCCTGGAGGAAGGCTATGTGCGTGGTGGGTAAGGGTTGAAGGATGCAGGCTCTTGGGCATATCAGCCCAGCTGAGAAGATGCCCTCCAATGGGGAAAGCTCACAGAGAAGCAGTTGCCACTATGATTGTCACTGTTTTCTTTCTGAAGCTGCAGAAAATTTGGAGGTTTGCTTTGGGAAGCTGCTTTTCATAGAACTGTAGAATGACAGAATCATTTTGTTTGGAAGAGATCATTACGATCATCAAGTCCAACTGTTTTTCATGCATGCACTGAACATTCGTCCTATGACTGAACCTGAAGCCATCTCTTTCCTCCCCTCTACCCTTCCTCCTCTGCATAAATCAAGGTGGCAGCCTGTTTGCAGGACCTGCCTCCTGCTCCCACACCACAGACCTGCACCAACCACCCTTGCTCTCCCTCCATGGTCTCTTCTTGCCCAGGAGACAGAGCTGGAAATTGGGTTGATCTGGAATATCTAGCCTTCAATCCAATGCCAGCTCAGGTTGGGATGAGGTTGTCTGTGAGTCTGTCTCTGACCCGAAGCAGCAGCGTGTTGGGAACCTGGATGTGGAGCACCAGCATATTTATTAGTGCTGGCTCCAGAAACTGTGATCTGATGGGATCCAGAGGAGCCCCAAACAAAACTCCTTGGGCAGATTGGGTTCTGCATGTGCTGAGGAAATCAAACCATAAAAAAAGGAGGAAGAACTTGAAACCACCCCGGTCCTGCAACACTTCATTTTTCAGTTTCTGGGCAGGATTTGTATTTGGCATCTAATTAATCTCAAAATACACAAAAAGGACACAGTTTTGCAATTCCACAGTGCCTTTTACCTGGGAAGTTTGAAACACCTTGTTAGGCAAACGGGCTTCGCAATTATCTGAAGTGTCCAGATGGAAAAATTGAGCTCGGCTACGTGATTTCGCCAAGGCTGCCCAGACAGTCAGTGGCAGAGGTGTGAATGAGGTGGGAAAGGCACTTTCCTGGTTGTAGAAAATCCAAGTTAAAGGAAAAGCACAAGACAGGATCATTGCCGAGCTTTCCGGGAGCAATCCCGGCTCTGGTCCTGTTGCCCAGAGCCCGTACTTAGCCTGACACTCCATAAGTGTTGCAAAACTAGACAGCAGCTGAGTAATGTGATAGTGGGTTCATTTGTGGTTGCAAATGGAGCTCGGGAGCCCTGATTGATGGTATCTTACTCTGAATGCCAGACCCCACAGCCCTTTATAAGGAGAACATAATCCTGCACAGTACCTGGGAGTCTAAAGTAGTTTTGGTCTACAGCAAGATGAGAAGGTCCCACCTTATAGGCTTGGGAGGCTCCAGCTTCCAGGAGTTCAGCATTGGTTACTGGGGTTGCGTATACAAGATTTTTGTATCTAGGGTCTAGAGCACAAGTGTGGTGAGGAGCAGCTGATAGACCTGGGCTTGTTCAGCCTGGAGAAAAGGAGGCTCAGGGGAGACCTTCTGGCTCCGACAGCTCCCTGACAGGAGGTTGGAGCCAGGGGGGTTGGGCTCTTCTGACAAGAAATGAGTGCCAGGACAAGAGAAACCGGCCTCAAGTTGTGCCAGGGCAGGTTGAGGTTGGAGATGAGGAACAATTTCTTCCACCCTGTCCAGAATTGTCCAGAGCTGTCCCAGGCTGCCCAGGGCAGTGGTGGAGTCCCCGTGGCCCCTGGAGGGGTTTGAAAGCCGTGGAGCTGTGGTGCTGAGGGCCATGGGTTAGTGGTGCCCTGGCAGTGCTGGGTTAATGGTTGGACTCTGACCATAAAGGTCTGTTCCAACAACAATTCTGTGTTTCTATATGTATGGTGGGTTTTTTTGTGGGTTTTTTTTTTGTGGACGAGTATCAAAGCTCTGCTCAGCGTGATGCAGATCCTGCTCTGCAGTAGTTTGCAGTGGCAATGTGGGAGATGGTGGGATTGCAACGTGGTGAATTGGTTTGCTCTTCCTTCACAGACCAAGAACAGAAGAGAATATTTGAGTTTTAGACCAGGGCTTAAAAAAATGGAGTTAATGGGATGAGGAAGCAGCTGGACTCTGTTGCATATGGGGTGAAAGGGACAAAAAGACAGGGGAAAAGTCCTTATGGATAGAGGGCTAGGAGATGTGGTTTGGGTCCCTGCCTTGTGTTCCTGTGCACGCTGCCCTCGCTTTGGGACAAGGGACAGACTGCACATGTGGGCATATGTGGTTCTATTTGAGCCTCCATGCTGGTGATTGAGGAAACTTACACCTTCACGCTTCTCATGTCTTCTCGGTCACCCATTCCCTGAGTTGTCTTGTGGTTATATTTGAGGCTTTGCCATGTTCAGGCTGCAGGCTGAGGCTGGTGCTGTGAGTAGCTGCCTCTGCATGAGGGCTGTTTGAGCCCTGCACAGACTCATGATGGTCCTGTGAAGCTGAGCACCTAGGTACACTAGTGAGATGCTACCACATAGTAGATGTGGTACTGAGGGACGTAGTTTAGTGGTGACCTGGCAGTGCTGGGTTAACGGGTGGACTTGATGATCTTAAAGGTCTTTTCTGATCTAAACAATTCTACCATGTATGGGGAAGCAAATAAGGACCCCAAAATTAATAAAACCTTCACTTATAAAAGAGACGACAAAGGCTGGACAGACAGCATGAGAACGGATCTCACGGTATCTGAAACTCTGGAACTGGGATGAAGTATGGGCTTGGCTCAAGAAGCAGAGGAGGCAGCAGATGTGGTGAGAATCCTGCAAGCGATGCCTGCCCCGTGGCTTTACTGGTACCTTAGCACAGGTAAGAGGTCATTTGAGCTCTGGCAGCAGCTGAAGGGAGCCCCGATTGGAACCAGATGTCAGGAAGTGCGAGGCACCACAAACGTGTGGAAGGGCCTCCCAGCCATGGCGGCGGAGCCCCTAACACTGGGGTCATTCACGAAGCAATTAGTTGGCATCCTGTGGTTTTGGCCTGTTAAAACCAGGAATCAACCTTCAGGAGTTAAGTGGGGCTGCAAGGAGCTTTCCCAGTGCGATGGGAAGTGCTGGCACAGAGAATTAGAGTGAGTTCTGGACAGTAGGTGCTGGGAGGTAGAATGAATGGACCTAGCGTTGATGGTGGAAAGACTCCTGTTGAGTTCAGAGGGCTTTGCCTCAGGCTGAGTCCCACAGCTTTGAAAAAAAAAAAAAAAGAAAAAGAAAAAGAAATAAAAATGGAAAAGAGAGGCCAGGACCTCTACCCATCATCAGCCTTCCTGCTCGTACATCCATTAGAGCCTCTCGGAGTCGTGTCTTCTACGTTTTCTCTTGGGGAGCTGTTGTCTATTAAGTTGTCGAAGCAATAAGGTCATGGTGGGTCCATAGGTGCTTCAGGCCTTTAAGACAAGTTTGAGAGACCAAGTTAAGCCTATGCCATAAATCAAATGAAAGATGCAGTTTAAACAGGAGTATTTGGGTGAGGTTTTCTTGCCTGGCCTTTGTAGGAGGTCAGACTGAATATATGCAGTTCTTGATGTTCCTGTGATCGTGGTAACATACCCTGGTTTTTCCCCTTCGTTGCCACATGGTCCTCCAACTTACATCAGCTTCTTCGCACGGTGTGGAAAGCTTGTGAGGATGTGTTGTAAAGAGACTCTTCTATTTACTCCCTTGCATAAACCTTACGGAAAGATGGGGAAAAAAACCCCACAACCCAGTTCTGAAGCTGGGAATAATTATTTTTGTCTTTTTTTCTTCTTTTTTTCTTTTTTTTTCTTTCATTTTTTCTACTTTCTTCGTCCCTTTTCTTCATCATTTTTCTTCGTCCCTTTTCTTCATCCCTTTTCTTTGTCCCTTTTCTTCTTCCTTTTCTTCTTTTTTTTCTTGTTTCTTTCCTTTTTTCTTTTTTCTTTCTTTTTTTCTTTATTATTCTTTTTCTTTCCTAATTTATCGTCTTTCCTCTTCATTCTTTCCTCTTTGTTCTTTTCTTTTCCCTTTTTTTTTTTTTAATGTATTTAATTATTTTTTTTCCAGATTTCCTTTCTTCTCCACTATTTCTGCTCTGTAGAAAGCCCCCCAAAATCTCAGCAAACATCTTAGGCTAACTGCAAGCTCAAGAGACCCTAGTGGTTGTGTGCTTTTCTGGCTGCATACACACTGCATCACTCTGACATGACATGAGTTTTTCATATCCTTAATTTACTGCAGAAGGAGAAAGGCTGAGTTTAAAAATGTCATCCTGTGTTGACCGTGGAGAAGAATTAATGCAGGTGAATATTTGGAGGCTCATCAGTTCCAGGTGCTGAGCGCTCACCAGTAGACAAATGCTGCTGTGGATCAGGAGAAAGATGTCCCAACCCCTGCTTGCTGAGGTCTGAGAGTTGCTACATTAAGTCTCTCTCAGGCTGTTTCAGTGTCCATGGAAGGTCAATGGATGCTGCTCTACAGAGATCAATAAGTTACAGGATACACCCGGGGGGAGATAGTCTTCAATTGAGTCACGATTTATTAGTGTAGTTATGGAAGCTTATTCTCTCAGGAACCATAATGCTGAGTAATATTACATGAAGAGATGGTGGTATATTGTACATCACCAGACACCAGCTAATGGAGCAGCCAGAGCCTGGATCTGCCTGTTAGAAGTATCTTTGTACAAGGAGGCCCTTCCTCAAGTAAATATCCCTGAGCTTTGACATGAGGAAGGTGTGTAAGATTTTACATTTTGGTTTGTGTCTGTAGGGGGAATGCTTAAAAGCACATCAGACCCTCTCACCCTGATTGCTTTTACTCACCCCTGGAGCACGTCACACTTCAAGAGGTGATGCTCCCACTCTGCTGGCTATTGGGACCAGCTGGCTGAGGGGGTTGGACTAACCCGATGCTCCGAGATGGTTGGAGAGAGGTGAGAGGATTCCCAGCTGAGGGGATATGTTACGCTGCTCATTGTTTATTGTTGGAGCAGGGCCAGAGGAGGCCACAAAAAATGATGCAAGGGCTGGAACCCCTCTGCTGGGAGGCCAGGCTGGGAGAGTTGGGGTGTTCAGCCTGGAGAGGAGAAGGCTTTGGAGAGACCTTCTGATGGTCTTTTAGGGTTACATGGGGGGTCTACAGGGAAGATGAGGAGGGAATTTTTGCAAGGGTATATAACAATAGGATGATTGGTAACAGTTTTAAACTAAAAGAGGGAGATTTAGACCAGAGATAAGGAAGAAATTTTTGATGCTGAGAGTGCTGAGACCCTGTCCCAGGCTGTCCAGAGAGGTGGTAGATGCCCCATCACTGAAACCATTGCAGGTGAGGGTGGCCAGGTCTCTGAGCAATCTGCTCTAGTTGCAGATGTCCCTGCTCCCTGCAGGGGGTTTGGACTGGATGACCTCAAAATGTCCTTTCCAACCCAGACCAGTCTGTGATTCTATGGTTATTGCATTTGCCCTCCTGGGAGGCAGAACTTTAATTGCACTTCCAGCATCTTTCCTTCCCTGGGTGCCAGAGATTGCAGACTTCCTATGATTAACTTTTCACACCTGGAGCTGGAGGTCCCAAGCAATGGTGCAGAGCTCTGAGTTCCCTTTCCTCTGCTGTTTGTCCAGCCAGGCCATCACACTGAGCGTGAGCAAATTACTACTGCTCAGGACTGCACTGGGGGGACCTGTCTCTGGTACTTCACTTGGGTGGGAGAGACAACGTGAAGGGCATGGGACCCTGTCACATCTTCTCAGTGTTAAAAAGAGAGAGAGACAAGTTCATGGAGGCTAGGGAAAAAAAAAAAAAAAAAAAGAGCAGATTGATTCAGATTTTCCAAAATGCTGCAGTCATCATGAGGGTACGTGGGCAGAAGTTGGAGCAGTGGGTTTGGGGTGGGGAGGTATCTGGAGCAGGAGGATACCCTGTATTGCCCTCTGCTTCTTCCAAACCTCACCACGTGAAAAAGTCCAAGGGGCTACGGCTTTATAACCTCTCACTTAACGGGATTGGAATGACTTACTAACTGTTTCTATCTGAACAAAAATAACACCAAAACATTCTCTTTTCTAACCCCCCACCCCATCCTCCCCTCCCCTCCCCGGACTCATGACTTTAAAAGGATTTGTGACAAGCCATGAGCCTTGAGAAAATAAACCATGATGAATTCCCATCCAGAGAGACAATTCTGAAGGTATGTGTCCCCTCCTCCCTGTGGAAAACCACAGTCTTGGCCAGGACTGGAAGAGGAGCCATTCATTCAAGCTTCATTTCCCAAATTTTATCAGAAGAAATGGTTTCAGTCGCTCTTAAATGAGCTCTGTGGGGATTCTGCTTCCCCTCAAGTGCCAGGTTAGGTCTGCAGAGCATGTGGGGCTGGCTGATGTCCTCAGCACATGTGAGGGGACAGCAGCACATTGGGGCAAGCATGTAATCAAGGGATGGCTGGGAAAAGGATAGTCTAATCAATGGGTTAATCACCCTCTAGAAATACCAAGCTCTTCCTGACTATCCCATGGTGATTCAGAGAATCACAGAATCGTGGTTGAAAGAGATCTTTAAGATCATCAAGTCCAACCATTCCCCCAGCACTGCCAGGGCACCACTGACCCATGGCCCTCAGCACCACAGCTCCATGGCTTTCAAACCCCTCCAGGGATCATGAGGACTCCACCACTGCCCTGGGCAGCCTGGGACAGCCCTGGACAACCCTGGACTGGGTGGAAGAAATTGTTCCTCTGCTCCAACCTCAGCCTGCCTTGGGACAACTTGAGGCTGGTTCCTCTTGTCCTAGTGCTTGTTACCTGGGAGAAGAGCCCAACCTCCCCTGGCTCCAACCTCCTGTTAAGGGAACTGTCAGAGCCAGAAGGTCCCCCCTCAGCCTCCTTTGCTCCAGGCTCAACAAGCCCAGGTCCTTCAGCTGCCCCTCAACACACATGCTCTAGACCCTTCCCCAGATCCATTGCCCTTCTCTGGCCAGGATCGAGCCCCTCAATGATTAGCTTGGAAGAAGGTCTTTAAAGCAGATTGTGGGTTTTGAGTGTCATGGTTCATGTTTGCAAAAGGATGTCTTTTTAGGGGGGCTGGCATGGCTTTTTGGATTTCAGTGAGGACACACAGGATGCGGGGCTTGCCCTGTTTGCTTTTTTACCCCTCCAGAGGTGATCTGGACATATCTCACTAATGTGGTGGTCACAGATGTGCTAACCAACATGGGTAAGAAGGTCAACTTCTGCCCCAAGCAGCTTTGAGCTATCAGGGAGCAAAGCAGACAGCCATCTATGACTTTATCAGAGACTTGACCTTGGTTTAGGTCCAGGAGGGAAGTCATCTCTGCTCAGTTCCTTGACATATGTGATTTTCTTGCCTATTCTGGCTCAGCTGTTTCTTTGTGGGGAGCAAGGCTGTGGCTCCAGCAGCTTCCTGCTCACCAGAGTGGGAGGAGGAGCACTGGGCGCTTAGAAGCTATTGGTTTCCCTAGCACTGGTCCCCACAAGATATGACTTTGCTCCTCTGAATGCACACATGAGAGGAGTTATGCTGGAATATGCCGCTGGGAGGGATGAGGTTAGCACAGGGCAATCTGTGTGCTACATAAAGCTCTGTGGGATGCCTGTAAAATATTGTGGTTTGAGCTGGTCAGAAGGAGGACCAGGGTTTGCACACAGGAGTTAGAAAGGTCATTTCACCAGAAATCATCTGTTTGTTTGGTTTTATTGGAAACATTGGCAGAGATGTGAGAAAAAAATCTTCTTATCAATGGACAGCGTGGTGTTTTTGTGTTTTGTCATCATGGTTTCTAATTGTTACAGTCATGCTGATTTTCTTCCGTTCTCCTTTGGCACTTGGGAGTTTTATTCAGACCTTCGTGAAAAACTTGAAGCAGAAATAGATTTCTTTGAGTAATCACATTCTTGGGGAAAAGCTGAAGGGAAAGACTATTTTCACCACTTTCCTCAGTTAAAAATGATCCCCAGTTCCAAATGATACTCACAAAATTCTGTGTTCACCTCACACAGATGAGCAAAAATGGTTCTGGATACCCAGTACCTCTTTCAGCAACAGGCTTGGCAAATTTTACTGCCTCTTCAGTTGGAGGTGCCTCACCTTCATAGTGATCCCATACTCTCCACATATTCACCAAATTGCTCAGGTTGGAAAAGGCCTTTAAGATCATTGAGTCCAACCTGCTATTTTATGAGCAGGACCAGGTACAGGTCTCTTTCCTCCAGTTTTGTGTCTACACATAGGAAACCTCATGTAAGGAGTCCCCATGCTACTCTAGCAAGGCTCACCAAGGTGGGCAGGGAGGGGGGAAGGACCTTGTAGGTGTGAAGTTTACCGGGAAATTCTCTTGTGATGGGTGGGGAGTGATGACACATCAAATGAGATGAGGAGAAGCGATCCCCGTGATATCAAACACATGGCAAGATGAACCACCTACTGTTTAACAAGAGAATTAGGACACACGAATGTTTTTTTTTTCTCAGGCTACTTCAATCTGTTTCTAATCTCAGCCTACAAAAAAGTGGATGAGAAGCAGGAGGCCAATATGTATATTTTTTGGGTTTTTTTTTTAAATGTTTCTCATCTTCAGCAAGTGTGTGTGTTTATATTTACTGTAATTGCTCACAAAGACATGTTTGACACTGTTCTTTCTGGTGCTCCTTGGCAACAAGAGGCTTTTTACCACCAACCTATTGATACCACATGGTGGGTAAGATCACCTCCTACCCTGCCTCTCCTCTTTCCTCCAGACTGAAAAGCGCTGGGTTTTCTCATCTTGGCAAAAAAGAAAAAAAAAAAAAAAGGAGAGAAACTAAGCTATTGATTCAGCTCCAGAGTCCTCCCTGTTTCTTCTGAAACATGGGTCCCTCGTTCCAGCAAGGGGACGTGTGCATACGTGCTCGTTCTCAAGAGTTCCCATGGCAGAGCTTTCACAGCACTCTTATTTATTTTGCTGGGTTCTCGCTCAGGTCAACCACGATACTCTAAAGCATGGTGGTTTGGACTTGGAGATGGATCATGTGGTCTCCGTTACTGGAGATCACCGCTTGAAAAGTCAGCCTTGCCAAGACAGACCAGAGCCTCTCATTATCTGACAGCTTTGCCCAAAGGCAGATGAACTTGGAGCCTTCTGGGAGAAGGGTTTTCCTGGTCAATGTAGATAATGCAGATGTGCCTGTAGGATAGAGGATGAAAAACAAAATAGTTCCTTACTCCTCAAGTGGCAAAAAAGGTATAATCTGTGATGGGGAGTTTTGCTTACACAAGTTAGCCACTCACAAATCCTTGTTTCTGGTCACTACAAGTAGAGAGAATTTGTGTTTGTGGGAGCTGGTGGTCCCCGCAAGGGGCCTGTAGAGGGAAGACCTTTTCATCATGTATTAAGTAATTTTATACAATCTGTTTTCTTCACTAAGGACTCTGTTTTGAGAAGCAAAGCTGAGCCAGAGCTCTGCTTTCGAAAGTGAGGCATTGTGTGTGAGATACAGCTAAAAGCTCTGCTGGAAGACCATTGCAGAGGACTTCCATGGAGAAATGTGCTAAATTCGTCAATGAAACCAAAATTCTGAGCTGGATTTGGGCTGAGATCCCTTCAGAGAAGATCCAGTAGACATCTGACTGGAGACTGGGAACCAGCTTGCAAAGTGACACTCGGACTGCCACTGCTCATTGACCTCATGGTGAGGAAAATTACAGGTGAATGGGGGAGGTGATCATAGAATCATAAAATATTTTGGTTTGCAAGGGACCTTTAAAAGTCATCTAGTCCAACCCCCTGCAGTATGTCCCTGCAGGGACATCTTTAGCTAAAGCAGGTTGCTCAGAGCTCTGGCCAACCTGATCTTGGATGTCTCCAGGGACGGGTCATCTAACACCTCCCTGGGCAACCTGGGACAGTGTTTCACCACCCTCACTACAAAAGAACCCACGATGTAGTATGTTGTGACAGCACAACAACCTCTTGAAGTGAGGGAGAAGTATTTCTCATTGATGGTGGGGAGGGAAATCAGATGGGTTAGGGCCAAAGATGTTGTAAGGATAGATGTGGGCTTCTCACTTGAATATATATATATATGAATATCTATCTATCTATCTATCTAATCTATCTATCTATCTATCTATCTATCTATCTATCTATCTATCGCTGCTCTTCTCTAAATAGACCCATCTTTTTCTGCAACCCGTATCACAAAGTGCTGGTGACTGAACCTTTCAGGGGCTCTTATGGGATGTCTGATGCTCCTCCGGCTGGAGAAGTGAGACAGGGTTGGTTGAACTGGGATAGTTGTTTGCTACAAAGGACTTGGATGTGGTAAGATAGTCCCAAAGCTGATGTTTTCTGTCATAAATTTTGTGAAGTTAAGGTCAGAAATGGTTAGTTGATCTCCTCAGAGAACTGTCTCTTCCACAAAGTGATTCTTCTCTGAAGATGATACTTTTGGAAATGGCATTCACTCCCCATTGGTTCTTAAGGAAGCCAAATATTCAGCCTGGGCTGTCTCTAGCCTTGTAAGTTCCTAAATGTGGGTGGGATGAATCCCACTCTTAATATCTTAATCCTTCTTAATTAGATTTAGCGTTCTATGTCTTCCACCACAGCATTTTCTCTTGCTCTCAATTAATTTCTCTGGCTTTTCCCTTACCTCTGTCTAAATTTAAACATCTTTTCTACAATATGTGTTGCAAACGGGACACTGTATTTCCCTATTGGTCTTCTCTGTGGTTTACAGTGATATAGGACTGGGGGTCAGTTGAAAGCTGACTGAAGATGAACCAGTGTGTGCTCAAGTGGCTGAGAAGGCCACCAGCAACCTGGCTTAGATCAGCACTGGTGTGGCCAGTAGGACCAGGGCAGGGACTGTCCCCTTGGACTGGGTACTGGGGAGGCTGCCCCTTGAATCTTGGTGTCAGTTTTAGGCCCATCACTCCCAGAAGGACATTGAGGGGCTGGAGAGCAGCCAGAGAAGGTCAACAGAGCTGGGGAAGGGTGTTGAACACAAGTGTGGTGAGAACTGGCTGAAGGACCTGGGCTTGTTGAGCCTGGAGCAAAGGAAGCTCAGGGGAGACCTGGCTCTGACAGCTCCTGACAGGAGGTTGGAGACTGGGGAGGGGGTCGGGCTCTTCTCCCAAGGAACAAGCAATAAGACAAGAGGAAAAAACCTCATGTTGTCCCAGGGCAGGTTTAGGTTGGAGCTGAGGAACAATTTCTTCAGCCCCTTCCAGGATTGTCAAGGGCTGTCCCAGGCTGCCCAGGGCAGTGGTGGAGTCCCCATGATCCCTGGAGGGGTTTGAAAGCTGTGGAGATGTGGTGCTGAGGGATGTGGGTTAGTGGTGCCCTGGCAGCCCTGTGTTAATGGTTGGACCCGATGATCTTAAAGGTCTCTTCCAACAACAACAATTCTACAATTCTGCAGACATTGAAACTTTTCCTTTCTCTTATTTGCTATAGTCTTTTAGGGGAATCAAGTTGACTTCCTTTTCCATTCTAACCCTCAGGTCCTTCTCAATATATCACTGTCCTTCAGGTCACAGTTCTCTGCTCTGGGGGAATGGTAGATGCTCCTTGTCATCTACACATAACATTACATTTAGCTACCTAAGATACGTATTTGAGCTGAGGCACGCCAGCAACTTGATAGTCCTGATGGAGCCGAGTGCCCTGCCCTCCTCATTACCTACCACTCTGCCAGCTTCTGTAACCTAAACAGCTTACATCAGCTGCAAGTAATATATTTACTTTCATGAAAGCTGATGACAGCGTTGACTACCTCTGGGCAAGGCAGTCGATCCTGACAACCTTCGGTGATACTTTCTCACTGAATAATACCTCCCAGCTTCTGCGAGCTGGCCAGCCCCAATCTATTGAGTGTATTATTTCTATAGGTTAGCAGAAGCTTCTCAAACAGAAGGTTGTGCAATGTTAAGTCATGCACCACATGAAAGTTTGTGCTATGCCTGTAAGAGACTCTTTGATGAACAAACCTCATAATTTTGTCAGAAAATGAGATCAGGCCTATTTCCCATGAAAAAAACATTGACTGACATTTGTTGCAAACATAATTATTCTGTAAGGTGGAGCAGTGTCACCTGGCCTAATTTTAATAAAATAACAGTTTGCTGTCTGATCTAAACTGGCTGTCAAGGTTCTTTCTGGAGTCAATGGAGCGAGATCAGCCCTCCAGCAGCTGAATCATCTAATCTATGTTAGACATCTGTCTTACAGGAGGATGATTGCTGTTTGGAAGTGCCTGCCTGTCTCCATTGACTGAAGAAAAGGAGAAAGGATTAATTTTGAGGGTAGCCTTGTGTTAGAGCTACCCTTTGAGTGAAATCACTTCTCCTGTTAAAATATTGGCACAGCCTTACCATGCCTTTCTCCAAACGTTGGGAAACGCATTGTTCCCCTTCAGGACTCTCATGACTCATAGTCTAGGGAGTTTCATGTAAGTCATAGGATGAATCCTCAACACACAAGTCCAAGATCCCCTCCCTGAACCTTCTTTTTATGCAGAAAGATGGTGAGGCTTTGGCTAAGACGCTAATAGGGAAGCATTTGCTTGACTACTCCCCATTTGCCAACTAGCCACAGGCTTTGTTCCTTGAGCTCTGTGCATCATCACAAGCTAGAAATGAAAGTCTTGTGTTTCCCCCAGCAAATGCCTTGGAAGCAAGTGGTAAATTTGAGAGAAAGTTGAATGGGGTGAGGATAGAAAGGAACATGTGATGCCTTCATGATGCCTTGGGAAAGAGGACGTGGCCAGAGATAGTCTAAGTGGTTTGATGAGCTGTACCAACATAGGGCAGCCATTGGGCACAGGAGAGAGGGGACTTACTGTCAGTAGAGCTGGGCCAGGAAACCTTGACCTGCTGTGGGCTCTTAATGAAAAGTTGGATGTGGTCTCTGGGCACAGAGGTCTCCAGAAATCAGAGATTAATCTATGCTTGAGCAAATGAGATAGGTCATGAATAGCTTATGCCAGACAGCTTTGCACTTTGCACTGTCTTACAGTACCACAGCACTCTTTGAAGGCCCCAGCTGGGATAAGGAGGGGACCCTTTGCTTCATGCACCCAGTGAGTTCTCAGAAATGGAAACAGAAGACATGAGCAAAAGGTGGCCATAGGGGAGGTGAAGGAGGAGAGAAGATATTTCCCTGCAGTCAGAAAGGAAGCAATGCTTGCCTATGCAACACCATGTAGACTAGATATTAGGAACAATTTCTTTCCCTGGAGGGTTGTCCAGGGTTGTCCCCTGCTGCCCAGGGCAGTGGTGGAGTCCCCATGATCTCTGGAGGGGTTTCAAATCCATGGAGAAGTGGTGCTGAAGTTTAATGGTGCACCTGGTAGTAGTAGGTCAACGGTTGGACTTGATGATCTTAAAGGTCTTTTCCAGACAAAACAGTTCTATGATCCTTTGTAGCAATGCCTCAAGCCAGCTCTTAGTGAGATCAGTAACATTCTTGGCAGCACAGCTTTGGCCCCAGTAAGGAGTACCAGGATTACCATCCATGCTTCCAGGACCTGCTGGAGTGGGGTGACAGTTGTATCACATGGTGCATCAGTTACTGCAGGACTTCCCATGTCGCAGAAACAGGTACAAGTTATGACAAGTGGCGTATGTCTGTGTGTGTGGGGTTGTCAAAGAACTCATATGCATCTAAAAATAGCTTTCTGATCCTGGTTATACCTGGATTCCTCCATTTCCAGTGTACATCATAGAATCACAGAAAGGTAGGGGTTGTAAGGGATCTCTGGAGATCGAGTCCAACCCCCCTGCCAGAGCAGGGTCACCCAGGGCAGGCCACACAGGAACAGATCCAGGTGAGGTTGGAAAAGTCTCCAGAGAAGGAGACTCCACAGCCTCTCTGGGCAGCCTGTTCCAGGCTCTGACACCTTCACAGTGAAGAAGTTTTTCTTCCTGTTGAGCTGGAACTTCCTGTGTTACAGTTTGCTACCATTATCTCTTGTCCTATCCCAGGGCACCACTGAAAAGAGCCTGGTCCCTTCTACTTGACCCCCACACCCTTCAGATATTTGCAGCCATTCATAAAATCCCCGCTCAGGATCACTCCAAGGAGACCAGGATAGTGCTGGAACTGCACAGACGTAGAGCTGAGACAGTGATGTGCTGAAACCTGCCAAGGGTTTAGAAGCTATTAATTACAAATAAAACAAATGAGCACTTTCCATGACCTGCTAATTTGTAAGCGGAGAGAGAAAAGCAAAACAAATCAAACTGTTGTTTGCGTCAAACTGTTTGCTTTGCTCTAATAATAAATGCAACTAAAAAGAGATGCCAATGTTCTGCCAAGGGAAAAAAAAAAAAACAAAACAAAAATGGGTGTCTGTGTGTGAGTGTAATTCCTCTCCTGTTAAGCACTTCAAATGAGTGAAGCTGAAAGGACTGAAGGAATCTCATGTTTCATCCTATAAGTTCTTCGTTCTTTTTTGCAGCGCAGCAATTCCGTGGGGGACAGGCCAGATGGCTGTGAAGTGGTTAATAATCAATTAGTGTCAATAGGAGCAGTTTTGTTGCCTTTAAAAGGTGGCTTCCTTTTGGAAAATCAGGTTCTCATCTGAAAAGAGCAGCTCTTGGTATCGATTAAGGGAAGTGGAAACATCTTTTTAGGTACACTGATTTTAACTTCTTTTCCCATCTAGCGTCTGGATCGGCTTCCAAGCTGCAGCAGAAAGGACACATGTTAAGATATTTGTGAGGTAAGAGAGTGGGATTTGGGTACACCAGGATTCCCTGCTTTCCACCCTGACGTATCTTGCACCAGACATCCTATGCTTTGAGGACTTACAGTCAGGAAAAGTTTCTACTCCATCTTTCTTAGTAGCTCTCAAACATTTTATCATTTGAGATACTTGCATTCCGTCCACGGTCCCCTGTGAGAACAGCAGGGCCATCCTAAGCACGGAGGAAATGTGGATTCGGAACCATATCCAGACTTAGTAACTTAAGTCTTCCTCTCTAATGGGCTGAACTGACATCTCTGGTCTGAGAAGTCCCAAAAGGCTTCGACTGGAGCCCATGTGTCCGGTACAAGGCATTTTGAGATAGAAGAAGGCCAACTGGATAAGGTCCAGGGGATAGCAGCAAGAATGATCAGAGGTCCAGAAAACATGACCTCCAAGGAAGGACTGAACAAGTTGGGATTGTTTAGTCTAGAGGAGAGATGACTGAAGAGAGATTTGCTGGGAGCCTGCAAGTATGTAAAAGGGCACCGTGGAAAGGAAGAGAAGAACCTGCTCCTTGAGTCCATGGCAGGAGAACAGACAATACGTTTTCATCTGTAGAAGGAGCAAGACATTTGGGTTGGACAGGAGGAGAGAGTTTGCAAGGGTGAGGTTAGTTATGTTGAGCAAATGGGTTTTTAGTAGAATTAATCTATGAAGGAACTCATGGGTAGAACTGATTTGGTAGAACTAATCCTATGACCAAGCAGAATGTGTTCTAGTTCTGGGCTTTTTTTTTTTTTTTTTGGTGGATATTTGAAGTTGTTTGGATTCTGATCCTGATTTTGCTGCTCTGGTGCGTGTCCTCATAGATGTGAACATGAGGTGTAACTTCCGGTTTGAAAACCCCAAAGAGATGATCAAAACGGGTCAGGTGAAGGAATTTTGTGCAGGGCAGGTGCTGTCCTGTGCAGTGCAAGGAGAAGAATAAATATTTATGGATTACCTGGGAGTCTGTATGGCTGGATAGTACACCCACAGGTATATCTGTGTACGTAAAGGAGAAGAAAGTATGACATGAGAAAATACACTCCCTGATGAGTGCAAAGTCTTTACCTCCGTGCTTGCCATCATCATTCTTCTCAGTTTTGGGTGGTTGCATTGCAGGGAGCTGGTGTTTGGAGAGGTTTCTGAATCTAATGCAAATAATATTCCTTTACTCAGCATTACAAGCGCTTGTAGTGACAGGATGAGGGATGATGGCATCACACTGGAACAGAGTAGATTTAGACTTGAAATTAGGAAGATGTTCTTCACCCTGAGGGTGGTGAGACACTGGCCCACATTGCCCAGGGAAAATGTGGATGCTCCATCACTGGAAGTGTTGAAGACCAGGTTGGATGGTGTTTTGAGCAACCTGGTGTCTAGTGGGAGGTGTCCCTGCCCATGGCAGGGGGGTTGGAACAATGTGGTCTGTAAGGTCTCTTCCAACCCAAATTATTCTATGAGTCTGTGATTCTATGATTTGTTAGACTTCATCTAGAGAATGTGTCCAGTTTGGGGGCTTCCAAGTACAGGAAAGACATTCTTAAAGTGAAGTGAGTTACGTGGAGTTCATCAAGATTGTTGGGAGCTGGAGTACTTGCTGGATAGGTGAGAGGATGACATAATGGGTTTTGTTCATCCTTGGAGGTTTTCAAGATGTGACTGTGTAAACCCCTGAGCAACCTGGTTTGATGTCCTACCTGATGCTGCTTTGAGAAAGAAGATGGGCTTGGAGACCTCTGGAGGTCCCTTCCAACCTAGGTTATTCCATGATTCTATGATTCTAAATTTCTCTGTCTGTATCTCTCAAAACCCACTGCTGCTACAAAGATACTCTCTAAGTCTCTGCTGCCAAGAGGCAACACAAGCCTTGTACTTCACTGTTGGTGCTAGTACCTCTGTCTTAATTACTGCCACATTTTTTGTATTATTTTTTATGCAGTTGACATGTCTAAATGTCCTTGGATGTCTCTGAAACTGCTGTTTTTCACATCATGTGCTCCCAACCTCTTCTCTTGTTTTTTTCTCCATCCAGGAGAAAAAAGAAGACATCCAGGAGCTCCAGTCTGGATTGCCCTCATCAGGAGGAATCACACTGAGATCCTCAAGCAAAAATGGACCAAGCTGTGCTCAACTCACATCAGTGTGGCCCAAAAGGAAAATGAATTGAAGCATAATGCTGCTGTAACATGGCTATCAACTTCTTGGATCCTACTTGATATCTTCTCAAGGTACTCCATACCCAATGCTCAGTGCACCAGTATGCATTATCTCTACCTCTACAGCTCCCTGACAGGAGATTGGTGTTGGGGGGAGTTGGGCTCTGCTCCCAAGGAATAAGGGACAGGACAAGAGGAACCAGCCTCAAGTTGCCCCAGGGGACGTTTAGGTTGGAGACGAGGAACAATTTCTTCAGCCCCTTCCAGGGTTCTCCAGGGCTGTCCCATGCTGCCCAGGGCAGTGGTGGAGTCCCTGTGATCCCTGGAGGGGTTTGAAAGCCATGGAGATGTGGTGCTGAGGGATGTGGGTTAGTGGTGCCCTGACAGTGCTGGGTTAATGGTTGGACTTGATGATCTTGAATGTCTCTTCAAAGCAAAGTGATTCTGTGATTCTATGTCCCTTGTCTCTGAGATGTCCTCCATGTCCTGGGCAGTTGAATTCTTTGGAGCATCTGAGGTTATTCCAGGTTAATAAGGAAAGGTTAAGATTGTTGCTGCTGTTTAGCATCATGTTGGTGTGTTGCACTTTTACTCCAGCTCCTTCTCAGTGAAGTTCTCTAATTCTCTCTCACTCCTTTTTGTGTGTTTTGTTTTGTTTGTTTAGGTTTTGTTGTGGGTTTTCTTCTTAGTTTTTCAATTCTTCAATTTCATTTTGTTTTTATGAGATACAAGATGTAACATGCCCTTGGCATGGATTTTTAGGTCATAAATAACTTTTATGGCCAGTTTGAAGCTCAAGACAGTCCAACACGTGTGATAATCTGATGTACATCAATCACAGATGTCATAATCTCCCTGATAGTGAGGATCTATGGTGGTATTTCCACCGTTTGTCAGGAACTGGGAGGGGGTTTGTGCCCAAACTCTGGACACAACATAGAAAAGTCCGGTTAGTATAAACTCCTAATAGTGTTCCCCATACAAGGTGCTTACTTTTGTGTTTTGACTTTCCCTCATTTTCCAGTGCCTGGGAGCTAAGGAAGAACATGAACAACTCTTCTTGCAGACCCTCACAGTGGGGCTACTCTCAGACATGAAGAGCAAACTTTAATGCTTAGTCCATGCCTGGATTTTCTCAGATTTGGTCAAAGGGCTTGCCTGTGCTCTCTGAGCACCTTCCCATGGTACACGCGTGCTCAGCATCACATGATGTGCTTCTAGCAGGGAACACCCTGCCTGGGTCTAGTCCATCTCTAGTCAAATGATTATTCCCAACAGGCCATGCTTCAGTCCATTTTTAAATGTCTTAAAGAGCAGGGTTTCCACCACAGTCCCTGGGGAGGATGTTCCACCATCCAGTAGGTTAGATCTCACTGCTAAGAATGTTTCCCCTGATATTCAGAGTTCATTTTCCATTTCTTAATCCCATCTTGTGATCCCTGGTTATTCCCCTGTTGGGCTAACCTAAACAATTCCTCCCCCTCCCCGACATTCGTGCCTGTCAGCTAGTCAGCAGTTGTCCTCCTTTGCTGTCCTCCGGCCAAACTAGACATATTTAGCTCCCTCACTTTTTTTCCTCATAAGTCAATCCTTCCAGCCACTTAATTGCTGATGTTGTCCCTCTTTGACTTCTCTCCAGCTTGAAGCATTCCAGTGCTGCTGAGGTGCCCAAAAGCAAATCAAGTCCCCAGTGACCTCAGCTCAGGGAGGAGGTTGACAGAGAAAACCTTGTTTATGAGAAAATCCCTACAGCCACCTTCTTTGTCGTGGGGTGGAAACAGGGGTTTGGTGTTACCCCAGAGACGTGGCTGGAGAAAAGCTGCCAATTCCATTCAGATATTCCATTGAATCCAGGCACTGGGAGTGTCTGAGAAGTGATGTCCTGCTGTCTTATTTTCATTCATTTCATTGTAATCTACTGCGGCGGTATTGGAAGGACACAAGGAGGAAGGGTTGGCCCAAGGAAACACAGCGATAAAGGCACTGAAAGAGCTTGCTATCGAGTGCCACAGCCTGTCCATGCCAAGGTCGTGTCACAGCAGAGAAAAAGCCCAGAACACCTCCTCTGTTTCCCTTAGGACCCTTTTTCTGTCTCAGCATGAAGGAAAGGAAGTTGCTTTCTGTTTGCCATCCATCCTGAGCCAAAGCTGATGCTCACCTTGTTTTCTTTGGGTATTAATACGTGTTTGCTAATGAAGTCCAGAAAAAGAACATTCCTCAATCTTTCTTTAAAATATAGGAAGAATTAGCTCAGGAAGAACCAGTCATCAGCATATGCACATGTTTCTGTGATGCTGCAAATCTTTTGTCTCTGTATAGGGTAAATTAGACATCAAGACATTATGGAGGGATCATCACCCTGTGAAACGTGGCTTGCTCCTTTCCAGAGCCCCTCAAACTCTTCATGCAGTTTCCAATGAAAAACAAAGCAACTGGAAGCAATGATCTAACCAGCACTCACCATCACAAGGTTCAGAGCTCGTTTGAAGCTCTGGATTCCTCCCAGGATAGCAGTAATGTCTCAGTCTTAATTAAAGCCCAAGGTGCCATCAGGTTATGAGGAGATGCTGTGGTGATGAAACTATTGCCTTTGCCTCTGGCATAAAACTAAGCCCCAGACTGCTTATTCACATCCAAGATCCTCTGCCATGATCGAAATTCATTATAACGTCGGCGTCTGTTATTTGTAGTAGAGCATCGTCTGCCGCCTTAGACAAGAGAGTGCCCCAGATGACGGAAGATGTAATGACATCGGGATGGAAAAAAAAAAAAAAAAAAGAGAAAAAAATAAATAAAAAAAGACTGTGCCATCAAAATGGACAAGCCGACGGGAGGACATTATTTATTTATTTATTTATTTATCATTTTAATGATAAGGCACAGAAATGTCAGGCTGCAGAGGAAAGTTTTCAGCTTCCTCTGCTGGGTCAGGTTTTCTTAGGAGCTCAGTCCCAGCTGAAACATTTTGATAATGCTGTGAGTTGCAGGATGTTTCAGATCTTGTCCAGAGACAAGGCTGATCCTGAAGCCAAATTCCTTGAAATAGCAGGTGATGATTTTAATGTGTGCTCATCCTTCCCGCACACCACTGTGGGTGGACAGAGACTGGAGGTGTTGACCATCCTTGATGTAGCTTAATGGCTAAACTGTATTTTTCTGCGTTAATCCTGTGCTCGTTTGATACAAATATCAAGTAGCAAGTGGCTTTAAATCATGGTGAGGTTACTGTAGCTGAAAGTGCTTTGTGCTTAAACTGCATATTACTGTGGGTCAACCCATCAGAAAAATTCCTCTTCAGATTTAGAACACAACCTCTAATTTTGCTCATCCAGCCTGTTTTAAAAATAGGAAAACAACAGCCTCTTTTAAAAATAGGAAAACAAGCAGTTTACTAAAAAAAAGTCAGCTTTTTTTTCCCCCTCTCTATTTTATCTTGCAGACTGCACGGGCCCTGACTCAGCAAGACATTGCTCTTCTGCACATATCTTATGCCTCATGTGGCACATCCCAACTCTATTTTGATCTCCTCTTGCCTCCAAGGAGTTGGCTTCTAGGTAAGGACCTGCCAGTGGGAACCTGGTCATTGTGAAATGCTGAGCGAGCAGGATTAAAAAAAAAAAAAAAGAGGAAAGCTTAGATGAAAATTATCTACCTGGCAGTGGGAAACACCTGAAATCCCCTTTCTACTGACGACATCACTGTGAAGCAGAAGGCAGTGTGATGACATCAGGACCCTGTGGTAGATGATGCTGTCAAAAGAAAAAAGCCTTGGTGCTCACCTAGCTGGGGGCCCAATTTCATGTGCTCTGTCCAAGTCTGTGTTGTTCATCTCTCATCCACTGAAGTGGGTGAGAAGTATTTGAGCTCCTGTGGGATTTCTTGTTAATCTTGAAAGAACAGAGTGCTGAAGAGTAAAACTGTGGGGTTTTTTTCTTTAGTTCATGCTGGGAAACTTTTCCTCTTTCTTGGACAGACACATCTGACCATACTGATCTACCTGCTTATTACTTGCAGTCCAGGTTATTGATTCCTCTTGTGTTTGAAGTTGAATGTGATGAGAAGGTACTTCTCTGAGTACCATTGGGGTAGAGGAAGGTAATATCTATGCCATAGAGACAAGGTTGGAATCATAGAATGTTTTTTATCTGGAAGGGACATTTAGAGGTCATCCAGTCCAACCCCCTGCACTAAGCAGGGACATCTTTAGCTAGAGCAGCTTGCTCAAAGCCCCGGCCAGCCTCACCTGCAATGGTGCTAGGGATGGGGCATTGACCTGGGACAGGGTAGTGTCAAAATTTTCTTCCTTCTCTCCAGTCTAAATCTCCCTCTTTCAGTTTCTAAACCATCACCCCTTGTCCTGTCCTAACAGACCCTGCTCAAAAGTCCCTCCCCATCTTTCTGACAGGCCCCTTCAAGTCCTGAAAGGCCACCAGAAGGTCTCCCCAGAGCCTTCTCTTCTGCAGGCTGAACCCCCCCATCTCTCCCAGCCTGGCTTCCAGCAGAGGGGTTCCAGCCCTCCCAGCATTGCTGGGGCTCCTCTGGCCCCACTCCAACAGGTCCCTGTCTCTGCTGTGCTGGGGACTCCTGAGCTGGATGCAGCTCTGGAAGTCTAAAACTTATCCTTAGCTGGATCTTCTTCTCCAGGAGTATCTGGATCTTCTTATCCAGCTACTCCTGCTAGTGACTGATGGCCAGAAAATGAATGTTTTCTTTCTTCTTGCATGGGAGTAAAGGGAAAGTCGTGTCCCAGAAGACATGACACACATCTTTCTCCCATCTTTTGTTGCCATTTATCAGCTCTTTGCAATGTCTTTTTGCAGTGTCCAAAGTCACCAGAAGACTTGAGGCTGAGCAACTGTTCTGGGGAAACGTAGCTAAGTGACTTTGCTGGTCTTACATCTTCATTAAGCATCTGCTGCTGGACAATCCTGCAGATGAGGTGTGGGGTTTATTGGACCTTCAGTATAGTCCTGATCATGAACTTGTAGAGGGACTCTGGCCACAGTTGTGCAGGAAAGCCCTGCCCATACTGTTTTCCTAGAGTAAGACTCAAGCAATGTGTTTGTCTTCAGGCTCTGCATGAGAATGTGATACACTCTATGGGTGCATGTTAAGTGTCTTCTAAAGCCCAAATCCTACCACACTTCATAGCATCCTAGAATCATTGAAGGAAGAGACCTTCAAGATCATTAATCCCACCTGTTCATAGTAGTGCTATTAATGTCCTTTCACCTCTTAGAATTTATGGCAGGTCCCTTTATATACCAGGTGCTTTCTAAACACTTCAGGAAATTTCCAGAGACCTCTTAGTGCCCAGCTCAGAGGACCAGTCTCCAGGACACTTCCTGCAGTGAACGGCAGGCTGATCTCAACCATTCTTCATTTCTCCACTAAGCTTCCCACCTTCTCGAGGCAAAATGCACAAGAAAACATTAGCAATGTCACAAAATGCCTCCAAAGAGTCAGAAGATGCTTAGGGTCCAGGGTTTGTATCATGGCGTTGGGGCTGCTGTGGAAACCCTGAGGAATCAATACGATAAGTAGGATTCAAGTAGTAAATAATAATAACAACAGCCACACTCCTGAAACCTGTGAGCCGCTGACATTTCAAGTTTATTTACAGCTTTTTACACCATTCTAATCTCTCGTCCTGCTTTCTTGTGTGTTAAATAGCACTGTAAAAATAGTGTTTCGAGCTAAAAGCATGGGAAAGTCCAAAGCCCTCTCTGCATTCCCACTAAAACACCAGCAAGTTCCCACAAATTGGAGATTTCCCTCCCTCCTCCCCAACTTTCCTCTTTTTTTTTAGTTTTATTTTGTTTACTTGTGGTTTTTTTTGGTTTTGTTGTTTTGATTTTTTTTTTTTTTTTTAGTTTTTGATTGCTTTTTTTTTTTGCACTGGGATAGGAATTGTTAGATGCAAGGCGACCGTACAGGAATTGGGGTTGGAAAGGAAGGGAGTGGGGAAGGGGAGGGGGGAAGCCAGGGAAAGCAAATGGAAAAAAATACACCACAGTAGTAGCCACAGAATTCTTCTCTGCTCCAGCTTCTCCTTTGAACTGGATACACCACCCCCCACCACCACCACCCTCCCCTTCTCTTTAATAAGGAACAAATTTTCAGTGCTCTATGGGAAAGTTTGAATGCAACATATTTCTGACAGGTCACTGTCAGTTCACACTAAAGAGACTTTTGCGCTTTTTTTTGCTTTTCTTTTTTTTTTCTCCTGCCCCTACCCCCTTTTTCTTTCTTCTTTTTCTATCTTTCTTTCTCTATCTGTTTGGGTTGGTTTTGTTTGGGGTTTTTTTCTTCTTTAGGGTGAAAGTGGTGCCTGCAATATGCTGGCCCAGACACTGACAGGCACATCGCTGTGGGTAGCAGTGTGAAGGCTCTATTAATGCCACTTGATGCTTGTGGGTGACAAGTAGTTTTCCCTTGCTCAGCCAGGGCAGAGTTTTGCCATGTTTCCAGCATACAGTGTGTTACGAGGAGTTTGGAGCTGGGTTTGACCCCTGCCTGGACTCTATGGTCCAATGCCAGCTCTGGTGCAACTGGAAATTGTTCGGGTGATGTGTTGGGGGACAGGGTGAATCAACCAGGGGCAAACTCCAGAAAGATTCTATATGTTCCTGGACAGCTCACTGATCAGTTTGTTCTCTTGGTAAATTTGCAATAATAACAAAGATTTGGAAAGGAGAAGAAGTAGGAATCATAGAATGGTTTGGGTTGGAAGGGACCTTAAAAATCGTCTAGTTCCAATCCCCCCTTGCATGGGTAGGGACACTTCCCAGTAGACACCAGGTTGCTCAAAGCCCCATCCAACCTGGTCTTCAACACATCCAGTGATGGAGCATCCACAGCCTCCCTGGGCAAGCTGTTCCAGTGTCTCACCACCCTCAGAGTGAAGAACTGCTTCCCAGTTTCTAATCTAAATCTCCCCTCTTCAGTTTGAAGGCATCAGCTCTTTGTCCTGTCACTACAAGCTCTTGTAAAAAGTCCTTCCCCAGCTTTCTCGTAGGTCTCCTTCAGATACTGGAAGGCCCCAGTAAGGTCTCCTAATGTAACGTACTGGTCTCAGAATAGCTGAGCTGAAGAATGCTGGAGGCACCCTCATACTAATGGACCTTCCTCCCTGCTAATGGATTTGCACCTTCAGGGTCCAAGCTGTTCTAACCAACTCTCTCCAACAGAGTCACAGCCACTGTGTTGAGCTGCACGAGAAGCATCAGACACCCTGCTCATCTGAAGGCCCAAGGCAGTGTGCTGAAGTAGAGCATTGCATTGACCTTGTTGGACAAAACTCTTGATCTTCAGCCAGTTCCTTCTACAGCCTGGCCAAGGATGCTCAAGCCCTGGTTCCTTGCCCAAACGTAATGATAATTTTCAGCCCTGGCTTGCGGCAGCACTTGCAATGCCCAGTGCTGGTTTTCTGGAAGACAAAAGCTGGTGCAGACCAGCATAGCTGGGGCTGCTCTGGGAGCAAGCCGAGGAAACACTTTTTAGGGCAAGCCAACAAAACAGGTCAGTCTTTTTTTCCCAGTCTGCTGTGGAGCTACAGTGGCTACTGCTGCTGGGGTCTGGCTTGGGGCTGCTGGGTTGGAATGGGAGGTGTTCTCTTCCATTTCCTTTCCTCCTCCTCCTCTCTGCAGCAGCAGCATTTAGTGGTTCTGCCAAGCTCTGTCTCCGCTTTCCCTCTTCTTTCTGTCCTTCCTCTTCTTGTAGGAGCAACCCACAGGTTCTGTTTTACCCCAGTGTGGAAAAACCTGGTGCCATCTTCACCCACCACCTCCTGTGCTGGCTGAGATGATGCTCTGCCAAAGTCCCCTTGCATGTGGTGTCCTCCCCACCTGCGCCCCAGCTTTGCTGGCTTCGCCCAGAGCAGCCGAGGAGTTAATAATTAACAACAGTGATAAATAAGCTGCGTTGCTGCTGCCGGGTGATGTCTAACGCGGGTTGCCTCATGCAGCCTTTGCACCCCAGTTTTTTGAATGACACTCAGAAGCTTGGCAGAGGGTTAGGGGCCCATGGTGGAAGGAGGCCCTTGAAGGGCAATCACAGGCAAAAGTAATTGGCTTCATATGTCTCGCAGGCCACTTCTGAGATCTCAAAGCAAGGTCAAGGGTGCTCGAGGCAGAGACGAGAGGCTGTTCTTGCTAACATTCATTTCCCAGTGGTATGTCAACAGCTTGTTACACGGCCAGGGCTGACGACTGTTAAAGATTGGGATGGGTGACTCATCACGTTTGCTTTAATATCCATTTTTATATAGTATCACTGCACAGTGGCTTGACTAACCAGAATAAATCTCCCCTGCTTCCCAGGAGTGGAACACATCAGCGCTGGGCCCAGGAGGAAAAGCAGAAAACCCTTTTAAAATGAGGTTTTGGCCAGTGGTGTCCCTTGAGAGGGACAACCTTCACTTTTGGCTGTTCTTTGGGGTTTCTGCTCAGCTTGCTGGGTGGGTTTTGGCTTGTCGAAATGTCCCTTCTTTCACCATCCAGGGCCTCAGGCTTTTCTTGATATACTTTTCTTTGCAGTCTTCCGATGCTCATCACAATGCCAGGGCTATGATGCTGCTGCTAACAACGAAGGCAGCCTGGCCAACGAATGACAAGGCTAGCATCCAAACATTCAACAAGAACTTGTTCACAAGAGATGAAGGTACCAGAGTTTCTCTTTATTACTGCTGTTGTAGAGCTGAGCAGCTCTGGGGAACACTGGTCACGTGTCCCATTGGTCAAGTGCATGCTGAGATCTTTAGGAAACTTTGTGCTGCGATGGTGGGTTTTGGAGAAAGGGAGGGAAGCTGGATGAAGGCAGGTGGATAAAATCAAAATAATTAAAATTGCTTTCCAGAGAGCTTTCCATTTCAGGGGGCTCAAAGCAGACCTGGGACCTGTGTTTGATGGTAAGGTTTTTGTCTGGTCCTGTCTCTCTTCTGCTGGGGGTGATAGATGTAATTTAGGTCATATCCTCAGCTGGGATGACTCTTTTCTTGTCCTGAGTGATGCTGATTTCCCCTCATGCCCTTGTGAAAGCCTGTCTGTGCTTCAGACAGGCACACTTGCTGATGCACTGTTTCACTTTGCACCCCAAAAATGCCCTGCTGAAGGGAAGGAGAAGAAAATAAACCTGGTTTGCTGAGGGAAAGTTGTACAGGACATGGTCTGTCAGCTGTAGGATGTTGTGTTGGGTGATCTCATCCTCCCACTAAAGGGTGAGAACTGTGGGAACTTCCAACATTTTGCTATTAACCTCTTGGTACCTGTCAGGTAGTTAAGGGTGTCAGAGATCATAGAGTCATGGAGTGGTAGGGGTTTGGAAGGGACCTCTGGAGGTCATCGAGTCCAACCTCCCTGCCAGAGCAGGATCATGCAGGGTAGGACACACAGGAACAGATCCAGGCAGGTCTTAAAAGTCTCCAGAGAAGGAGACTCCACAGCCTCTCTGGGCAGCCTGGTCCGGGCTCTGTCACTTTCACAGTGGAAAAGTTTTTCCTCATGTTGAAGTGGAACTTCCTGTGTTTCACCTTGTGACCATTATTTCTCGTCCTATCACAGGGCACCACTGATTGTCTGTCCCTTTCTATTTGACACCCACCCCTCAGGTATTTGTAAACATTTATAAGATCCCCTCTCAGGCTTCTCTTCTCCAGGGTAAACAGCCCCAAGGCTGTCAGCTTTTCCTCACAAGAGAGATGTTCCCGTCCCTTCATCATCCTCACAGCATCCACTGGACTCTCTCCAGTATTTCCCTGTCCCTCTTGAACTGGGGAGCCCAGAACTGGACACAATACTGCAGCTGTGTTCTCACTAGTGCAGAGTAGAGGGAGGAGGAGATGGGTGTCATTACTTCTGATTCAACCAAAGGGGGATGCCCAGATCCCACATGGCAAGTGGAAACCCCCAGTAGAGTCATACAAAAGTTAGTCAGGTACCTCAGCTCTGCTTACAACCCCCATGAAATGTCTACTATAACCTCCAGTGGTGGAAATTGTGGTGTAAATTGTGAATTTTAGCCTCTGATAATGAATATGTTAATTAATTCATACAATCATTGAATATCTTGAGTTAGAAAGAACCCAAAAGGATCATCAAGCCCAAATCTCCACTCTTTGCAGGATGACCTAAAACTAAACCTCATGACTAAGAGCATTGTCCGGATGGTCCTTGAACTCTGACAGGCATGGTGCTGTGACCGTGCCAGCTTTAAAACTGCTTCTGTTCAAATCACAGGAGAAGTCAGTATGTTACCAGATCAAGCAATTCTCTCACTTTGGCTGTGAGCAGGTTGGTTGTGGTGTCCATTTAAAGTGAGATATACCCAATCCCAAGACAGCTGCTACCTCCTGAGGTCTCCTGGATCATCTTACACTTTTTCCCACCATTTTACACATCTTTCCCATCAAAGAGTAGAATGGTGGGGAAGGGCACAGGGAGGACAACTGTGTCACCTCCTCCAAGCCATGCTAGACAACAATTTTGGGCTGAGGTGAGGTCATTTCTTCAGTGCTTTCTTCTCTTCAGGCCATGAATTAGATAGATGACTTGTTTCAACTCATAACTTGGGGCAGACCTCGCTGGCAAAAGAGTGGAAAGGGGGAAATAAAAGCTCTGTGAAACAGCGGCATTGGCTGGATCAAAAAGCAGGTTGTTATACTAATGCTGGAAGCCAGACACCCTCATTCCTTGCTCGGTGTCCTATGCACTAGTTTACACTGCTCCCCTTGTTGACTCCTTGGTGTAATTCAGTGAAGTCAATGGGGTCGTGCTCTCCCGCTCCTTCCGTTCTCCCTCGGCATGAATCAGAGTCCAAGCCCTTGGCTCCGGGATGCATCCACGACGATGAGGTAAGTTTCCAGTCTTAGGCACTGACAGAGACGAGCTGGGAAGAGTTTGTCTCTATGTGGCTGGAGAATGACTGTGTCCTCCCATAAGGGAGCAACACTGGAAGGCAGAAAAAGGATCGCCTCTTGGCAGCGCCGCAGAAATTCAGCAGTACAGTAGCAAAAGGTCAGGGCGCAGCTCAACTGTGGCTGATCCTGCCACGGCAGGGGAAAGTCTTTATATGGTATGGTCCTCTCCTCCTTTTCTCAGGAGGAAAGACTTTCAGAACACCCCAGTGGAAGGAGCCAGAACTGGGGGATTCTTGACATTTATTTTTTCTCGAAACCCCTCAAGGGAATATCCTATCAAAGCAGTGAGCTGGTTACAGCCTCCTGCTGTTACAAATACCATCTGAGCAACCTCGGGCTGACCTTCGTTGGTCAGTGACACTGGTCTTTCTCAGAAACCCACAGTCCTAAAAAAGAAGGAGCGCTTTTTGTCTTCCCTCCCTTCCATCACCCTCTCCCCATTGAACACCAAGCCAGGAAGGACAAACAATCTCTCGACCTTCCAAGAAAACAAGGCAGAGCCACCTAGTGCGGAACAATAGAGAATGATGAAGACACAGCCACAATAGCTGGCTGTGGTTAACCTCAGAGGCTGCAGTCAAACCCAAGGAAATTACAGAAAACCCTTAAACAAATACAATGGCCACGACTGTTTTCTCCCCAGGGGACCCATAAATAGAAGCTAGCGCTCCTGGGGAGGGAGGAGGGGAGAGGCGGGTGGCCACTGTTTGTTCTTCTGTGGTTCGGTGTAGGCTAAACTGGAGATTAGGCTAGGGAATGGAAGCCAGTGAGAGAACAGGCCGTAATGGATTTTGGCACCGATTCCCACATGAGCTGCATAAGTCCAGAGCAGAAAAAATGCTGCGTTCCTGCTGGTTCTGCGAGGCTTGCATGGGCTTGTTTGGTCATCTGTGAGTGTGGACTAAATTCACCTTGAGCCAAGGGTCAGTGCTTCTTAAGATGCTTCCATCCTTACTCCTGTTCATTTTAGAGTTGGAAGGTGGGTGATGCCTGAGCAGGACCATGGTCTGAAACGAGTCCTCTGTATGGGAGTACCAGGCTGTTGTGGCTCTATGTGCTTCAAGCCGTTGATGTTCTCTGTCTGTCTCTGTTCCATATTCAACCTTGACAGTCTTGAGAGGTGGGCCTGCGTGAACCTTGTGAAGTCCAATAAGGCCAAGTGCAAAGTCCTGCACATGGGTTGGGGTTATCCCAAGCACAAATACAGGCTGGGTGGAGATTGGATAGAGAGCAGCCCTGAGGAGAAAGACTTGGGGATTCTGGTTGATGAAAATTTCAGTATGACCTGGCAATGTGCACCTGCAGCCCAGGAGCCAATCACATCCTGGGCTGCATCCCCAGCAGCATGGGCAACAGAGAAAGGTGGGGGGATCCTGCCCCTCTGCTCCCAGGGCTCTGGGGAGAGAGAGAGACCCCCCCTGCAGTGCTGGGGCCAGCTCGGGAGTCCTCAGCACAGCAGAGACAGGAACCTGTTGGAGAGAGGCCAGAGGAGCCCCAGCAATGCTGGGAGGGCTGGAACCCCTCTGCTGGGAGGCCAAGCTGGGAGAATTGGGGGTGTTCAACCTGGAGAAGAGAAGTCTCTGGGGAGACCTTCTTGTGACCTTTCAGTACTTAAAGGGGGCTACAAGGAAGTTGGGGAGGGACTTTTTACAAAGGCTTGTAGTGACAGGATGAGGGGCGATGGCTTCAAACTGGAAGAGAGGAGATTTAGACTAGAAATTAGTAAGAAGTTTTTCACTCTGATGGTGATGAGCCACTGGAACGGGTTTCTATGATACATTATGAGACCTGGTTCCCCACAGGGACATCTGGATGATACCTGGTGTAGTGCTGATGGCAAAGAGCAGTATAACAAAAGGAAAGATCTAGGCTGGAGCTGACATTGAATTGTGACAGATAGATCCATCTCCTTTAAATTCCAAGCCTCCTGGATGCTACTACCCTGCAAGTTCTGGGCATTTTTTGTGGAGAAGGTCTCAATTGCACTCAGTGGCACCTTTCCTTTGGGCCAACCTATTCTGCAGCACCATTTTGTATCCTTGGCCATTGTTTCTGGGATCTGTTCTGTCTGTAAGGAAGGAGGCTGCAACAGACGTTACCTGTGCCTCTTTGCCTTGCAGTACAGAGATGTGAGAAATCATCTCACTGGGGTCATGAAAGCAGCCTGGCGGGAGCGCCTTGGAGATCAAGGCATTTCTGAGTCCTCAGATTAGCTTGAGTGTAGCCAGCTCAGATGTTCCACAGATAAAAGCTGTCATTTTAAAGAACCTGGATGCATAGAAAGAAAAGAGAGTGGCCCAATGAGTAGTTCCTTGACCAGGAGAGGATAGTTGTTACAGGAGAGACAGACACCTTATGCACCCAAGGCACTGCCATCAAATCATCTCAAGCTGTGATTGCCTGTTGGCAGTTGCCCAGCCCCACTATTCCTGGACCACTCTCCTCCAGTGTAAGCAATTACCGAGGCAACAACAAACTTTACTTGCTCCTCACAAGGCCTGAATTCTACAAGGCAAATTCCTCCATGCTGGGTGGCCTGAAACTGGATGGGCAGGTCCTAGCTGGATCTTGCTGAGCTTTCTGCTTTCAGGTCTCCCTTCCTTGACAGTATAGGTGGAAACCAGAAGAGGTGAGAATTTCTCATTAGCTTCAGCTGGGAGTTGGGAAGGCCTCAGGTACAATGAGTTAATGACGCAAGTGATCAGCATGCTTTTGGTTTATTGTTTTGGTTTTTTTTTTAAGAAATTTAAGAGGATAGCAGCTGGGGGGGGGGAGGAGTGGTTGGTGGTCTTTTCAGTCTTGGAGTCAGAGGTGGGGTGATGGCAGGAGTTGAAGGTAGGAGCTGAGATTTTTGTGCTGGTTATTTTTTCACCTTGTGAAGGATTAGCAGGATAAGTAGCTTGTTCTTGCCTTTTCTTTTGAGAAAGTTGGAGCCTCTGCCATAAGTTACATGGTACAAACTACAAAGGTGAACACTGGGAAACTTGGGTTCTCAGTGGTTTTGGGATCTGGACATGATCCTTTTTACTATTGCTTTTATTTTATTATATTATATTGTATTGTATTACTTGTAAAAGAAGTTTGAAATAGTCCTCACAATGTTTTTTAGTGTTTCTCTGGAGAATGTTGACTTGTTGAAACAAGGGCTTCTTTGTGGAGATCCTGCTGATGAATTAGTTGATGCATGTAGCAGGAGGTACTGGGTGCAGGGTGAAGCTGGTTGTTATAGCTGGATTAGCCAACGTTTGGCATACTGGTCATTAGGGTTCTGTTTCCGTGTGTGACTCATGCAGTGCAGAGGGTTGCAATTGCTCTCCTATCTCCTGTGAGCTCTCTAATAACTGACCTGTTTGTCCTTCTTCCTTCCTGTCCCTCACCTCTACCATACTTACAGAAATCTTCCAAAGGACATATATAATAATTGGGATAATATGATCTTCGAGTCACGGACAAAGAAAGCATTTCCTGCTTAACTAAGCTTTGCGAATAATTCTGTTTGGCTTGGTGCTTTCTCTCTTGTTAATCCTAGTTCTGAATCATTTTGGGGAGGAACTAACTCATGTTTGGCCTGGGACTGCGAAGGAAGTCTCCAAGGCCATGTTAATCTGGGTGAGTGATGTAAAGTTCATCTTTCTGATTCACCCATTGTTCCCAAGGTCATGATTAAGCCTTGCAAATTCCACTCACCTTGAGGTCCCTCTGGAGGTGAATCATGACCTCTTGACTATAACCCCACTTCAAAGATAGCTTTGGCAGCATCCTGCAGAGGCCTAAAGGAGCAAGTAGCAAACATTTCTGGTTTCCTGGAATAAACTGCCCAGCTTAAGCAAAAACATCTGTAGTGAGATGGTTCCATGGCAATTGATGGAAATCCATCCCACTGATGACTTGTCCCTCAAGGTGGGTTGTGATCTTAAGAAAAGCTGTAGTTTCACAGCAGAGTAAAACAGGCTTCAGAATCCACTGGGGAAACATTTAGGCATGTTTCTGTGTCTCTTGCTGACCTCTGTCAATATTGAAGAGATGTTCCTGTGCTCAAACCTCCTCTTCACCTCTTGCTGTGCCTGGGGTATCCAGCATACACTATAACCATGCGCTGCACGCCACCATGTAGAAATGTTGCTGTAGGAACTTGGAGATGTAAAAAAAAAAAGAACTTGACTAGTTGAAGATATCCTGTGAAGCTTGGACAAGCTGAAAAAAAAATGGTAGTGTGAGAGGAGAAGGTCATGGAATATCTGTTCTGGAAGAATGTTTGTATATGCTCTGAGGTTTGAGGGGAGGATGTTTGTTGTTTGTTTCTTAGGGAAAGATGCATTTTTATGTGGTAAAAAAAAAACCAAAAAACCACACCTGAGGATAATGGACGTGGATACTGTAGTGTGGAGACCCCTTGGCCACTTAGATTCTTACCAACCCATCTGGCTACTGATGATGAAATACTTCAGCTTGTGTGCTATGTTTCTTGGAAGTGGTGGGATGTGCAGGCAATCATATTGTTGGGTATCTAGAACCCCCAGGCCTCAGAAGGGGGACAGGTCCCTGAAGGTTAGTGTCAAAAAGCCCCAGGGCCACAAGGATTTCTGGCCCATAAAACTGGTCATTTGAAGGCAGAATAAGGAATTTCCTTGACATGGCCCAAGACTTTCCACTTTCCCAGGTTAGTGTGGGAGATGATGCACTGCATTGGTGTTCCTGAGAATTCTCTTGTCTTTCTTGTGTAACCTGAGAAGTGCTCGCCTCTTTCCAGAGGCTTTTTTGACACTGTTGGGACATCCAAGAGAAGCTCTAGTGGGAAGGTTGCTTTTGTAAGACCACTCTTGTTCAGAAATCCTGTTGATTTTGGTTTTTACCACAGCAATTTGGAAAGGTACTTTTCTTCCCTTTGTCCCACTTGCTTAGAGAAAGTCTCTTTTTAAGCACTCCCAAGTCTATGTGTGCTTAAATATAATGTCCCCTAAGCTCAGACAGAACTTTTAAAGACTCCTTCGTTGAAGCAGGAGCCCAAATCCATGGAAAGGTATCCAACCTTGTGTCCTAAAGCCAGGCTGATGGCTGAGCCTGTGCATGGCATCACATCTGCCTACCTCTGGCTTCTTGGATGGTAAATGCTGGAATAAGTGTGAACACAGCACTGGATGCCTGACATGCTTATAAACGCCCAAGCTGCCGCAGGTAGAAGTGTTTATGGCTGTGGGAGATATTTATGGCTCTATTACATCCTCTGTTATTTTGGCCTTGTAGACTTCTTACAAAATCTTTAATGAAGGTTTATGTTTTATACCTTTCCTCCTGGCTTGTGCTTGCTTGCTTGTAAGTGTGACGGCAGCAGGTGAAGGTCCTGCAAAATAAGCCTGGGAAGTGCTTCTGGTGGGTGAAAAGTGGGGCAGAGGAGAGGGCTCCTGATTCTTAGCGTTGTTTCTTGAGAAGCCCCGATTTTCCCCTGCAGCTCACAAAAACACAGACAGATGCAGATGTATGTTCCTACTCTGGGCCAGACCATAACCAGTTGTTCTGGCTTAGCACCGTGAGGATATACATCCTGCTGTTGGGTTAGTGTGACTATGTGCCTTTACATGTAACTGACTCAGGAAAAGATCACCTCTGCTATGATGAAACACTGGGAGAGTTGTGGATGTTCAGCCTGGAGAAGAGAAGGCTCTGGGGGGGACCTTCTGGTGGCTTTTCAGGACATCAAGGAGCATGTTGGAAAGATAGGGACAGACTTTTGAGCAGGACCTGTTGGGATAGGACAAGGGATGATGGGTTTAATCTAAAAGAAGGAGATTTAGACTGAAGAGAAGGAAGAAACTGTTGGTGCTGAGGGTGGTGAGAGCCTGGCCCAGGCTTCCCAGAGAGGTGGTCACTGCTCCATCCCTGGAATCATTTGAGGTGAGGTTGTCTGGGGCTGTGAGCAACCTGCTGTAGTTGTAGATGTCCCTGCTCAGTGCAGGGGGCGTAGGACTAGATGACCTTGAATGGTCCCTTCCCACCCAAATCATTCTATGACAAGATTGCATTAGTGTTTGCTCCAGAATGTGAATGCTCACTTACTTGTTGCTAAGTTGATTCCATATCTATTTATTTCCAGCTCACGTCAACTGGCAAACCCCAGCAGTCCTGTCATCCTAGATAGGCTGGCTGACTTTTTTTTTCCATGTGTGAAAACATGGACATTGTCTTTCTGGAGCATTTTATGCTTTGTAATGAACTTGTTAGATATTCATGGGGATGCTCTGGAGTCACAACACTTTTGGCAGAATTGGAAGATGCAGTTTGTACCAGTCACGTGAGCTCCACATTTTGTCCTCCTCTTTGATCTTACAAATATCAGACCAACACCCAGCAAAGCATGTGTTTGGATAAAATGCCTTAAAAAAACCTCTTCTGAATCAACCCCAAATCAGAGAGGAACTGAAATGGGCTGCAAGGTGTAGTCTTGACTGCATGTTGAAATGTCTCTGTGTTCCGACACTCTCAGTTTTTTTGTACAGGCACATGTTGACCTGTGGTTTGGGTTCTTCTTAAAAGGACAGGGTTCTCCTTAAAAGGACAGACATTGCCTTGCAGCAAAGGTGTTGGGCTAGGACTCCGTGGTAGTTGTGCTCAATTCTTTGTCCTGCTATAGGCTTCCTAGGTGATGTGGAGCAAATCTGTCTCTCCTGTCCTTGGTTTTCCCCAAATGCAAAAGCCAGAGGTCTGGTGTTCATTCCTACTTCCAGGCAGTAGTTGCTCTGAGCAGGAATTTACTGAAGCCTCTGCAGTGCCAGGTGTGAAGAATAGCTGAGGTCACTTGGAGATGAGCAGATGTAGGGGATACATCTCTTTAAGTTTATTAAAGCTGCTGTCATCTCATGAAGAACAAGACTAGCATCTATCACAGATGTAGCTTAGCCTTTGGACTTAAGGGCTTTAATTTATTTGCTGCTGCTATGGACAGGCACATCCATAGGCAAAACTTTCCCAGGAACCATCTGCTTCCTTCTTCTGCTCTGTGGTGGGAACGGGACAAACACTTGTAGGAGGTGACAAAGTGCAGAGGCACACGCAGCATGGGCCGAAGGGCTCCGCGAGATGCCTCTTGACTCATTCATGATGACATGAGCTCTTCGCAATTTGTAAACTCCAGGAGGGTCAAAAGTTGACGGGCTTTTCTCTTTTGTTTGCCACCTACGTGGCCCTGTTTGGAGGAACGCTTGCGGGAATCCTCCCTGGAGGTGCACACCAGGAAAGACAAGCTGCATTGTTCTGGCTCCCGACTCAAAACCAACACAGCTGACATGCATCGCTGCATGGTTCACTAGCTCTGAAAGGAAGGGAAGAAGCTGGTGACTTAATCCTTTGAGCGCCTGCCTTTCATCCCTTGGAAGAGCTGGATATTTTTTTTTCCCCTCTTCTCATGGTTGTAAGCAAGCTGAGTGCATAGGTTCCTTTAGAGGGTGCAGCCCCACACCTACAAAACTGATAGCCAAGGGGCATGTCTATCCTGCTGGTGTAGGCAGACCTGAACTGCCTCTTCTCTTGTGCGAGCTCGGAGTGAGGAGCACTGGGTGTGCTGTGCCAAGTCTGGATGTGGCCTGGCTGTGTTATCTTGGTGCTGCGTTTAACAGTCCCTGCTGAATCCCTGTGGCGCTTTGCCTGAGGATAGGAACATTTGGCTAAAATCTTAACCCATCATGGGTGGGTCCACCCAGCACCATACGGACTTGGAAGTGTGGGGCCTTATTAGGCAGTGATGTCTCTACTGGGAAGGAGTTCCAGGAACTCAGATGGAACCTCCTCAGGAGGCTCCATCTGAGCTGGAGGAGAAATTTCTTTGGTGTGAGGGTGTCAGAGGCTGTGCCAAGCTGCCCAGAGAGGTTGTGGAGTTTTCTTCTCTGGAGAGACTGCAAAGCTGCCTGTACAATGTGATCCAGGGTCCCCTATTCTGGGTGACCCTGTTGGAGCAGGGGGGTTGGATGGTATGATCTCTAAAGGTTCCTTCCAACCCCTACCATGCTGTTATTTGGTGAGTCACAGGCTTGGAGGTCTGGTGTAGAAGGCAAGTAGCTTTGCAGAATGGAAGCTGGCTCCAAAACTTTGCCACGAAGTTGCAAAACATTGGGTTGCCTCTCATTGTTTTCCTAGACATCAGAAGCATGTCCTCAAGTAGGACTTGTGGCTGGGTTTGCAGGTGTCCTGCCTCACCCTTTCACCAGAAGAGGAGAAACATCAGCTGCAACCTTCTCTGGAAGGGGAAACCCACAAGCATGACTAGTCTCAGCATGTGCTCTCACAACTGCAAGCTTGGAGCCAGAGCCTCCACCCTCCTGTCCAGCTTCTGTCACACAGAGAGACACGTACAGGGCTGTGGACTCCTCCTCGGGGCAGGGATTACCCAGACTAACAAGTGTTTCTCCTCATTTTGAATCTGTTCTATCATGTCCCAGTCCTGGCTGTAACTTCAAGCAGCTCAGTCTTTCCCTGCTAGAAGGAGGTGTGAATAATTATTTATTTATTTGGTTTTAGTGGCCAGCATTTTCTCTTGAGATGCTTGTAGGTGAAGGTGCCCCAAAAAGACCTTTCACATCCTGTCCAAAGGTGTTGGGTTTTTTTCTTTACCCTTTCCAAACATTCAAAATTATTCTAAAAATGTGGACAGTCATCATGACCTACATTTACATCACTTCCTGATGCTCTATGTGCAGTACAAGCCAATGGGACACAGCTCCCAGGTGAAGGTCTCTTCATTTCTCCTGTAGAAAATGGAAGGCAAGCATGTTTGAGTTCAATTTTTGACCTTAATAAACCTTGTAATTAATTAAAGAAAAGCTTCATAGCTGTACTGAATGAGGTGGATCCTTTCAACAGGCCCCTTCGAACTCCGATGTGGACAACCCCAAAGTAGTCATGGACAGTGTTCTTCATCAGAAGTTACCAGTTCAGTGCCTTTTGTGCTGCTTCTTCCATTATCATGTCTCTATCACGGGGAAAAATATCACCTTTCCCCCACCCCCCACTTTGTTTTTGTTTTTTTTCTTTCATCTTCTGTTACCTCACAGCATCTCCCAAGTGCTCAGTGGTTTGGTAATGGTGCTAATGGCCTTGGTGGCTTCATAGCATTTATCTCCTCTAGCACAACTGAGGAACTGTATTTTGCAAGCGTCTCCTTGGTCGTTTTATCTCTAGCCAGCTGCCTAATTTCACTTCTAAATTACATGTCCTTGCTTGGTAGAAGGGGATACTTTTTTTTTTTTTTTTCTAAAGAAGCTTATGTAAACTCTTTGGAGGCTGTGTTAATTGTATTTACTTCTGTAATTAATGGACTCGCTCCATTTTTTTGAATGATTCCTGCCCTGCTAGTAAATGCTTCACATTCCTTTAACCCGCTTTTCTGCTGCTGAGCAAGAAAGTTAAATGACTTCATGTTTGTGAAAACATCTTCCTGTCTTGCCGCCCCTTTTTTCTTTCTTTTTGGAAAAGCTGGAGACCTTTGAGAGGCTTTGTGTGAAACCATACCCATCACTTCACATTCCTGGCATATTTCCTTTTCAAGAGTAGGGTTTTATGTCTACGTAAAGTCACCTACTTCATGGGTGGATTTTACGTGCCGTATAAAGGGCTAATTTTTTTCGTTCTGCAAATACTTCTGTCATAACCTCACTTGTTATCCTTTGTCAATCTCCCCTCTACTGTGGAGACAGCACAGCACTCATGGGATGCTGCAGAGCACGCTTCTTAATCCTGATCTGGTGCTGACCTTCATTCCAACCTTGGGCAAAGCATTTTGTCCACTTCCCTTCTTTACTCTTCATTTTCTGCATGTTTTGATGCTAAGTCCATTGATGCTTCTGGGACAACCTTTTCCTGAGCAACAAATGGCATCAGCATGACCTGAGGATTTCATCAGCATCCAGTCCTCTGAGTTCATACACTTTGAAGATGGGTAGTTAAGAGCTTTCCTGACTTTCACACTCCCAATTTGCTCTTTTCCACTATTTAAGGATTTCTGCTTGGAGTTCATGGATCACAGCTTGGCTTTGTACCCTCAAAGAAAGCTATAATTTATGTGACTGAACCCAAAATGGGGAGGGAGATACCTACTCGGCAACTGGTGGACAGGACCCTGAAATCCTTTAGTTTGACTAGGCCAGAAAACAGAATTTAATCAATCCAAACTATGATTTACATGGTTCACAAAGTTCTGGTTCAATCTGCAACAAAACTTCAGGGTTCCGTTTCAGATTCCTTTAGCAAAGGCAATGCAGACTCTCCACCTCAGCTGCATCTTAGGTAACCAGCAAAGGGTAACTGCTTTCACTTCCACGATATGCATTAATAACTAAGGAGCCCATCTGTGGGGGAAAAGGGATTGTCCCCATATCCCAAGAAATTAGGCTATAGGTAATAAGGAGGCTTCCAATTTTGTTATTTTTTGTAGACAGCCTGAAGGTTTTGAATAAATAATGGATGGCTTGTGGAAACATTCACTACACTGGAGGGCAGATACTACTTTTCTGTCACTAGCCCGGTAGCAGAAGGTGTTAGTACCTCAGTGGTCAGATCACATAGGTCCATTTCTAGGGATACGGGGAACTAGACCAGGAAACACCTATTCTCTGACCAGTTGATTTATGGACAATTATTTCTTGCACTTCCTGGATGATACTGGTCTTGCTAGATTTGGATGAGAACTTGACCTTAATTACCTATCAGCGGATCTTGTAGGTGAAAGGCCATCTGTATTTCACACTTACCTACTCATCACCACTGCCTATCTTAGTGGTTCAGATGGGGAAACTTACCTGGTGAGATCTTCTGGGAGGAACAAGGCGTAGGTAGACAGCAGTGAGAATGTCCCCCATGCATGTGCTGCTGGAGCCAAGTTGGAGTCTGAATTTGGGGTGGCGAAATTCAGATGGTGTATATTTTTCGTTGGGACTTGTTGAGAGGCAGTTGGAGCTGAACTGGAATCCTGTCCCGGGCTCCTTGCACTGGCTGCCAAAATTTGCCATCATAAACAAGTTGCACAACCCTAAGACACTTTCAGTAGATAAAGTGGGACTTGTGTTCTCTTCTACATCCCCATTACCTTGAGGTGCTGTGAATGAGAGAGCATAACTGGGTCTGTGCGTTGGACACCTACTTCGGATGTTTTCTGGGTTAATATTAAATACTCAAGAAGAAAAGCCTTGAAGAGGCATGAAAAGGTCAAAGTTGAGGTATTGCCTCATCTCGGCAACTTCCTTCCAAATCAAGGGCTGTGCAAGAGTAACCAGATTTAGGTATTTAGATATGGTTACTCATAAAAGGCGGGGAATGGTGGGGTGGAGGAGGAGTAGGAAGAAAGGATCACAGAATGAAACCGGCTTTTGCAAAGGTCACTGGAATGAGCTGCCAGGTGTATGACTCATTCTCCTTGTTGGATTTACGCTATGGTGACGGAGGACTCTGCAGACGCACTGGGGGTGGGGTGGGGATTGGGTGCCCATGGGGAGTTTGCATGGCACCAGAGCAAACTGCCCCTTTGTCAGCAGTTTAAACCCTCCTTGACACTTAAACTTGGCCTCTTGCTGCAGAATTTTCCCTTCCCTGGTCCCTGAGCTCTTCAGGCTGACTCCAGAATCAATGGGCTCACCCAGGGGACCATTTGGGGCAGGCAGGTACTTGCTGCAGCATTCTACTGGCCTCTGCTTTTTAGAGCCATGTGTATTTAAGGTAAATACCAAATTAGAGGTTAATTGAGTTCATATAACAGACAGAATCCCAGCATGGTGGGGTTTGGAAAGGACCTCCGGAGATGATCTGGTGCCACCCCCCTGCTCCATCCAGCAGGGTCACCCAGAGCAGGGGCCCAGCAGCGCAGGGTCCAGCTGGGGTGGGAATCTCTCCAGAGAAGGAGACTCCACAGCATCTCTGGGCAGCCTGGCACAGGCTCCCACACCCTCACACCAAAGAACTTGCTCCTCCTGCTCAGATGGAACCTCCTGGCTTCCAGTTGGTGCCCCTTGTCCTGTCCCTGGGCACCCCTGAGCAGAGTCTGTGCCCATCCTCTTGCCCACCAGGGCCCTTTAGCTCTTGCTCAGCATTGCTCAGCTCCCCTCTCAGGCTGCTCTTCTCCAGCTGCACAGCCCCAGGGCTCTCAGCCTTGCCCCAGCACAGAGATGCTCCAGCCCTCAGCATCTTTGGACCCTCTGCTGGACTCTCTCCAGTAGTTCCTGGTCTCTCTTGAACTGGGGAGTTCATCTCTGACCTGCCTGGATGTGAGCAGAAACCCCTCTGGAGCCCCTCAGCAAGACCTCACAGCCCAAGCAGAGGGCTGTGCCAACATGTCCAGGTGGCTCCGGTGTGCCCGTACACACCTTGTGCTGCACACAGAGTAACCCCAAGTGTGTGTTTCTCCAGGGATAAACTAAACTCTTTGACACCAATCTCTCTAATTCATGGCATAGAAATATGATGGCATCTCTGACAAGTTGGATAAAGCAACCTCTTCCACCTCAAATGCTTGCAAAGCGCTCAGGAACTTCTGTGACTACTGAATGGGCTGTTGGCAGAGTTCTCTGACATCCTGGAGGTGATAAGACTTGCAGAGCCCCCTCACCGTGGGGTTTTGGTGACAATTCAAACACACTAAAACAGCTTTTCACCTTATTATGATCCTTTCCTCCCTCACTGCTATTTATTTACCAAGAGAGACCACAGGAAGAGGCGGCAAGCAATTGATGCTGCTTCTGTAGGGGACTCATCAGAGAGGAGGTACTGGATTCCAGGCAGCTGCCAGAGATAAGCTTGGATGGAGCTGCTGAGCCACCCTAACACCTCCCAGAAGGCTCGGTGAACTACAGTTCCCCGCCTCATGATGTCTCCAAAGTGAGATGGGAGACAGTCCTGCCTATGTAATCTGTCTCATGCAAAGTGATCTTTCCCTTTCCCACCTCTTGCTGAGAGTGAAATATTTGTGATGAATTCCAGCAGCATAAATCTCAGCTCAATAACTCCAAAATTTCTCGCTGCAGTTGCTTGCCAGTTGCCCAGGCTCCAGCCCTGGAACAGGTCTCGGCTGTGAATTTCCTGCCTTCAGCTGCAGGATTCTCAGAGAATTCTTCATGGCGCAGGGACAAACACACCATGACCTGATTTATGGGTTGAGGGTCTGTTTCTGCCCTCCACGATTGAGCGGAAAATGAATAGGAGTTAGTGTGAACTGGTGGGTGTTTGCACATGTCCAGAACGTCTCTGTGGTGGCGGCCAAAATTCTCAAACATCCAAAATGAGATCAAGTTTCCTTCAACAAGACCCCGTTGGTGCAAAGATAAGCTGGATGCAGGAACGCCATCATCTGAGGACACAATTCTTGGCTTGTATTCAGCTGGATTTTCTCCTCCCCTTCCCCACAGCATATAACCATATAGGCAAAAGCAATAAAGCCCTGTGGAGTGCTGCTGAATAGAAGGATGGCACCTCTGCCTTAGGAAGTCCCTTAGCAGCAGAAAATTGGGGTCTGGAGAAATGTTTTGGGATGGGATCTTATCATCTCTCTGTGTGTCTTACTCTCTCATGCTGGAAAAATCCAAGAAGTGCATGTGGAATTATCTCAGGGTCTCCACCAAAGCCTTTAATTCAGAAAGTGGGAGACTAGAATCCCTATAACTGATCAAAAAGTGAAGGTTGAAGGGCATATTTGCTGTAGGGGAAGTCTGGGGAAACTTGGCACCTATCTGGGAGCTTAGGGTTGCTTGGGAATACTTGATTGGTGCCCCTTCACCCTCCACCACCATGTCTACATCTGGGAAAGGTGAGGTCTTTCTTCTCTACGTATCAGTAGGTGGAACATCCAGGATGAATTCATTATCCTCTTGCTAGATACTGATACTAAGTATAAGCTGATGTTCTTCAAAGAGCCTGGAGGATTGTCATGAGCTGATTCCTACAGCTTCAGTGCTTTGTGAATCGGCTCTGCTGACCTCCTTGCTGTCAGAGGAGATTTGTTTCTTGGGTTATCTATTTCCCAGAGCTCTCTGAGGGTGCCAAGCTGGGCTCCTTCATGCTCCTTCCCAGCTCTGCAGACTCCAGACTTTTCAGCATAGCTCCTGAGTAGCCCATATCAAGCATTTCATTCATCCAGAAGTTCTTTCTCTTACTTGTTCCAGGTCACACTGTGTCTTTTCCTGAACTGGATCTATTGGCACTGGTTCTGATCTTTCCCTGTGATTACCAAGCCAATAGGCTTGTTTCAGATGTCCCTGACAGAGCTGTGCAAGTCACTGATTTCTTTGGGTTGGCCCATGAAAGCAGAGTGCTGACAACGTTCAGCATGAAATGGCAGCATCTCTGTTCGAGCTTAGTCTGCTTAAAGTCAAGCGATCTGGCCCCGAAGTACAGCTTCGAGCAGAGGCATTTCTGGAGAGGTGGTGTTGGGGAAAGTAAAAAGAAAAGTCTAAACAAAACACTGCTTCCTTGAAATGTTTTCAAGGTTTTGGTGGAAACTATTCCCTGAGTTTGCAAATAGTTTTGGTAGGTCCAAAACCCCATTTTTTTTTTTTTTTTTTTTTTTTTTTAAATGAATAAATTCTTCATCACAAAAAATCTTCTTGCAGAATCCACTGCCTGGTGCTGTCCGTGGGTCAAACCCCCCCAAGGGGTGTCTGCCTGCCTCCTCCCCCAGTGCAGGCACAGCCTACCCTGGGAAAGCTGCATAAACACTTGGTTTAATCATTTGCCTCAGTTACATTTGAACCCCATCCCTTGCCAGCCCGAATACTTTGGCTACTAATATTTGCTCAATGAATAGCTGAAATGTCCAGAGCAGACAACCTTTAAACGCAGAGCCCTCTTTTGTGGTTTTCTTCTGTGGCAGAGTGAATTTCCTTTACTGTTGCCTGAGCTGTCTCTAGAAACCCCATAATAATCATATTATTATCTCTTACTAACTGCTAAGGAATGTTGATGTAGGAAAGACCTGTGCTTTCGAGGCAGGTTAGACAGATTATAAACCTTTATTTCCTTTTTCTGATCGTTTTGGCCTCATCTTAATTCATCCACTCTTTGTTTGGCCTCCGGATGACTTCTGGGCTTGTTACTCATGTCTGGGCCACACTTATTTTTTTGGATGAAGTCACACATTTAAGCCATTCTGGGCTTTTCTATTTAGGAATCATTCTTAAATCTCAGGCCATGTCTGTTGCCATGGGGTGTGTGTGTGGGGTCTGATCTTTAAACCTCGTTTTTCTGGGTAATTTTTTCACGAGTGAGGTGTCTTTACATCTTGATAAGTTGAACTTCCAAGTGGAGACATTCGTCTATTTACCTTGGAAAGTATCTCATATTCGCTTTAGGAAAAGGTGGTAGTTTCAAGGTTGGAGCAGAAAGTCTTCTGGGTGGTTCACAGCCCCTCTGTGTTTGGCACTGGACCCTCCATCCAGAAACTGCCTTCTCTAAACATGTTGAGCCATATTTCTGTTAAGAACTACTAGCTTCATCCCAGAATAAACTCCCTTCACCCTCTGACCATCCCATCCCCTTGAGCAGTATCTTCCTTGGGTCACTTCCAAAGTACAAAGCAGATGGGTCTCATGACCCTGAGTGGGGTTGAGGGTCTGATAGAAATGCAATTGCTTCTTCTGGATCTGGTGCTGCAAACCCCAATTCAACTGGGCTTGCAGCTGAAAGTGGCCTGGGAGAGGTAGATGGTCCTTAGTTGATACCCCTTGACTGCCCGTTTCCCTTGTGGTACCCATCTTGCATCTGGTTGTTAAAACACTGTGCTAAAGTGGAGGCATTTTGGTGTCAAACCCAACCTCAGGAAGGGTTGGGAGCTGACTTACCACCTGTGCTTTCCCATCCATGGGATCCAGAGTCATCCTGGAAGAGCTTCATGGCTGAAGGGAAGAAAACATTTCAAGTGGGACATGGGAGGCAAGAGAGTTGTCCTCTTCTGCATTCAAGTGCCTTCTGATTCCAGGCCAGGCAAGCATGGAACTTTGTTCCTTTTATGTCGAGTCCTGTAGAAAGGGAACTCCAAGCAAGGCGAGAAGCAATTTTCTTTGTTCCAATGTCAAACATGTAGTTTGAAACCTGTTAGAGATGTGGTTTACACCACCCTGGCTGGTTGCTGTAAGCACCTGGCTGCTTCAGCAATACAGTTTGGTAAAGGATGGTAACGAGGCTTTGTTAGCAAGCACACAATAAACCCAGACACAGCATGATCTGCTGTGAATGTAGATACATGAGGTATGTGACTTCAAGACCAGAGCTGCCTTGTGTCTGGCCAGCTTGGAAGGGGGCCAGGGGAATCTCGATTTACATCCATTTATTCAAACTTGGCCCTGTCTCATCCCCTCCCTGACTTGCTGGAGGTGAAACTAATCCTGTGATGCTTCAGAGTAATTATCCCATGGGCTTCAGAAGGAATTGGTCCTTCATTAAAAGGAGATTCATGGGGAGTTTAGAATAATTGTCTTTTTAATTTAGGTGAATTTTGGCTTTCCTTTACTGTCACTATTTTTTTTTTTTTTTTTAATTCCTCTGTTTTCCTCTCTCTGTAATTTCTTCTATTTCCAAAGGTGAAATGAGCTGAGGAGGGGGTGATGACACTGTCCTATTTTCCCTTTTTGGTCTCACCAAAACAAAGTATGTGGGAAATAAAAATGTACTGTTGGGATAAAACTGTTGTTTAGTGTCAGTGTGTGGATTGGGCGAATGATGACCTGTATAAAGCATCAGCTATTGTTGTCCTACATCTTGCACCATTTGAGACATTCAACATCTGTAAGAGATGGTGCATAGCTCCAGCTCCTGCAGGGACATTCACAGGCACAGCCTACCTTGTAATTATCCCTGAAAGACTGACCTATCCATTGCTGCAGCACCTCTTGTTGGCGTATTTCAGTCCAGGATTGTTGAAGTCTGAGCCAAATGGTGACAAGGGAGTCTGCTCCATCACTGGATGTGTTCAAGACAAGGTTGGATGGGGCTTGGAGCAACCTGGTCTAGTGGGAGGTGTCCCTACCCATGGCAACAGGGTTGGAACCAGATAATCTTTAATGTCCCTTCCACCCCAAACCATTCTGTGGTTCGATGATTCTCCCTTCAGCATGCTTGCAAGCAGGACTTTTTTTAGAGCAACTGTTGTTGCAATGTCTGAGGAAGGATCTGCTCCCCAAAGGCCATGCTGAAGGGTAGGTAAGCACTTGATCAAGTATGGAACTGGCCTTAGACTTCACAGGGGAAAGGCCGTGTTCTCTCCTCCCCTCCTGTTTGAACAATTGGCATTTATTTCCAGTGGGGACAAATTTAGGAAAGGTAGCAAACTGAGTCATACTAATCATCTGCAATTTGGGTGTTCCAAGTGTGTATGAACAGCTGGAGTCCAAATCCCTTTAGACTATATTAGGAGTTGAAGGTCACTGGCATGTCTTTAGGAAGGCAATTTCCCCCTAACTACTAATAAGGGCTTGAATTTTTAGCTGTGACCTCCACGTCGCTGAAATGTACCATGTGTCTGTGTGTGTTTCTTCTTTACCTCTTCCTCTGATGGTCTTGTGAAGAATCACCAGTCTTTTGACAGGAACGATCTGGTTTATTTTCTTCAGCAGCAGTCCTGCCTAATCAAGGGGAAATCCTTTGATATGAAATCCTCTCATGACGTGTCTTTCTCTTCTCGTTAATTTGGTCACCTATGTGCTGCCATTTATTAGGTCCTTGCCTCTCACTATAAAAGTGTCCTGTGTGAAAATACTGTTCAGACCCACTCCAGTCCCTTGGGGCTTGACTTTCAGATTACTCTGAAATCTGGCAGCAACACCCTGATCAGTTCAAACCCCCTAATTTTTAGATTTTTTTTTTTTTAAAAACAAACATAGAACATTCCTAAAAACTCACAAAACAAGATGTAAATAAAATTGTGGCTTTCCCTTTGAAACTTGCTTTTGGAGGCAGTTGCTCCTGCCTCTAGTATTAGGAGGAAAAAAAAAAAAAAAAAAAGCAACAAAAAAACACCAACCATCATCTCAATCCATAAATCAGAGAGGATTTAGTTGGAGAGTAAACTCTATTTTGGGTGGGAATTTAATTTTCTATGGAAAACTTCAATGTTAGCCAAAGAAAATCCTCTATAAAATATGGCACTGGTTTTCTTCAGGCTCCTATTTTCTCCTTGGGGTGAGGCGTTCAGCCAGGTCATCTTCCATAATGCATCACTTAGCGAGGGGTAAAGGCATCGTACGAATTCCTAGTTGTTGAGCACTGACAGATGTAACCTGGTATGAACTTCCCCTTTGCTATATGAGGTAGACAGAAGTCTGGTTTCTGGTGTTTTGAAAAAAAAAAAAAAAATCCCACCTCTTTTTTTAATGCTTTCATAGAGTCATAAGGTACATGGTTTCACATATAGAAAGGGAAGGAAACTTGATCATTCCTATCCAGGGTAAACGATTTTCTTCTCCCTATCTAAAATGAAGAGAAAAAATCTGTCGGCTCTTTTCTTCTGAAATCCAGGCCTCTTCTTTGGGTGCCTATATAGCAACTAAAACATCTGTTCTTTATGCAACTGGGTCTGAAACCGGTGGGTGAGTTTGCTAGATGGAAGAGAAATGCAAGAAAGTCAGTTTGTGTCCCTGCTCTCAACCCCTCCTGGCAACCTCCGTGCATTCAAAACCCACAGGCTGAAAACCACGTTTGTAACTTATCCTTTTCTGAGCTATTTTAGTAGCTAACGTTATTAGTGTTAGGATAATTAGAGGCATTCCAGCTTGGTAATGGATTCCATTCTGGGAGACATGAGTTTGCTTAGCCCTGGGCTTCAGTCAGCTAGAGTTTCCCAAATTGAATGGAAGCTGAAGATCCAAACTTCCTTGGGGTGAAGAATTTTATTTGCCTTCCAGAGCCTTGTCTATCCCAATTTCCCTTCAGGACTTCCACTGTTTCTGACTCTGGTATGGCCTCTGAGGTTAGAGCACCATTGTGGACTAGCCTGTAGTCCTGCTTGATAAGATAGCAGCCTTTGCAGGTGCCCAGATGCCATGATGGTTGTCAACAGGGCCATCTCAACTAGAGGACCTGTAGTTTCTAGTTGCAGTAATGGGAGGAACAGTGAGGTCCTGGAGCAAAAAAGGAGTCTGAGTGCAAAACAGAGCTGTGTTCTGCTTCTTCCTGGCTTGGTGGTGAACTGAATCTGATTCTAGCAAGGCTTCATCTTCTGGGAGGGTTATAAGCAAGGGAGGGTCCGGTGGTTTTATTTAACGTTGTTTTGCCCAGGCAAAGCTTCCCTCCCATTCATGATTCATAGAATCATATGATTCTGTGTTGGCAGGGGCTCTGGGGGTGCTGAGTTACCCCTCTACTTGTGAGGCCAGCAGTGAAGGAGTTGAATTAGGATCAGTCTTTTGGTGTTGGGGGCTTTGCGTGAAGCCCCTGGGAACTAAGCAGGACTGCTAGCAGTGCAGTCTCCCAGCTGGAGACAGCTTCACCAGCTTGGGGGGAGGTTTTTTTCTTTTTTTTTCTTTTTTTCCTCTTCCCAGCTCACAGCACCGCCAAGCAGAAGGTAAAGTCATGAGAAGAATTGGAGGGGGTAAGCAGAGCTCCCTCCCACCCTGCCTCTAACCAATGCCACCTGTTCCTGTGCACACAGACTTGCTCTAATTTCTGGCCATCTGTATTTTTACTTTACGCTCTGCCTCAGAGTCTCCTCCAAAAGGTTTTTTAAATTACTTTCCCAGCCTCCTCCTTGCAGAGAGAGCAGCTGATTAGTGGCTCCCCCTATTTAATTTTCCTATCTAGACTAATTATTTCTCTTGATGGTCTATTTATCAGGCTGGTTTCCCTTCTGGGCTGTTTTGCTCTGTGATGCTCTTCCAAAAAGGGGAGGAAGGGTAAATAAAAACCAGACAAGTAAAGTAGATGCAACTCCATCTACATTGTTTCTTATTAACAGGAATACTAAATTCTTGGGCCACCCCTCTCCACAAAGGAGCCCATTTTCTCCTTAATTTCCATGGTTTCTTACCCCATCACTGCCCATTCAGTGTGTTTCTACATAGCTGGGACTTCAGCACTGCATTACCTGCCCAGGGTTCTGCTGGTCTACAAGAGCTTGGTTCTGCTGAAATGTCTTGTCTCATACACTTGTGTCATGCTTCTGTGGTGGTCACTGAGCCTCAAGCCCACCAAACATAGGAGCTCTCGTAACGAAGCAGGGTCCCTACTGTGAGCTTCTCACCTAGAGAGTAGGGTATTGTTCAGAGATTAACAGGATGTTTTGGTGCCTCGCTTCCCAAACTGTATCTGGGGACTGAACCATCCAAGCAACCTCTTCTTTCCTTAAAGAAATTGGTAACTTTAGAGATAGCCGTAGCCAAAGTGGGAGACTTTTCACCCTGTGATTGAGCAGTCGTCCTGGGACATGGCAGTTGAGTTTAACAAACTGATCCTGTTTGGAAAGAACAGGGTTCTCTTGCTTCCCAGGTGAGTCTGATGTTTCAACAGAGGCAAGGTATCAGGGTATTTTTCTGTGTTGTGAAGAGCCAAACTCATGGAGGAGCTTATTGGCCAAGAGTCCTGTAGGTCATAGGTTCCTCTGGCTTGTAACATGGATTCCAATGCTTTGCTTAGTAAAGCAAAAGCCTTTTTCCCTGTTCACATCATCTTCTAACTTTATGGATCCTTGGAGTCCAGTTTGCAAATGCCACGTTTTTTTTTGCACATCGCCTGTACTGTCAAGATGAAGACTCTAAGGCTGGGAATTCTGGCTGCTGGGAATCTGTTGCACCATATTCAGGGTGGTCAAGCCCTTCTGAAAGGTGCCCCCACTTGTACCTGGGGGGAAGCAGAAGACATCTAGATTGGATAGGTCTATGTAGCACTGTGTAGTTGCCTGTGCAAGCCTTGAGAGAGGCTGGATGTCACAAATAGCACAGGGAAAGTGGACAGGAATCTCCAGGACCAATGCAAGATGCCTTCAGAGACAATTTACCTTTAAGTGGTTGTGGTGGGTTGACCCCGGCACGGCACCAGGTGCCCACCAAGCCCTTCTATCACTCCCCCCGACCCCCTTCAGCACAGCACGCAGGGAGAGAATAAGACGCAAAGCACAGGGGTGTGGGTTATGATAGACAAGATGTTATTTTCTACTTCCCGTCCACAGGCGATGTCGGGCCAAGTCCAGGAAGCAGGGCTCCAGGAACACGCAGCAGCCGCTTGGAGGACAAAGCAGAATGCCCCCCCATCCTCCTCCTGCCCTCTCCCTTTATAGTTGAGCTGACGTCATATGGTATGGAATAGCCCACTGGTCAGCTCAGGCTGGTTGTATCTTCTCCCCCCTCCTGCTCCCCATCCTCTGGTGCCGTGCGAGCACCGGCAGTCACAACACGGGTGTGTTATCAACACCCTCCAGCTCCCAGTGCTACAGCATGAGGGCTGGATGGGGAAAAGCAGCCCAGCCAGACCCACTACA